>JAQQZY010000002.1:12356492-12376396 GCA_030068375.1 Ostorhinchus rueppellii
AATGATGTTCAAAGGGTGGATGTGGATGTGGACAGGGGTCTGGAGCAGCACTGATGTTGGTCTAATGTTCTAAAATATATATTCCTTTCACCTTACATGCGTTTTCCCTGTAATTTTTACATATAGTTATTGGATTTACTTATTTATTTGCCTCTTATGGGTAAGAAACCACATATGGTAGCTTCATTAACCTTGATTTTCTACATAATATAGAGGGGTTTTTTTTAAATTCACAAAAGTAATAGTCTTGGTATGTCTTCTAATAACACATTACATTTTGAATTTGAGTGTTTCTATGAGTGCCCTATAAAGGATTAGGAAGAACTGAAGAGGGCAATCTCAGCACAACACAGCAGAAATTTGAGACTTAAGACGATGCAACGTAAATCTGACTGAACTCTTAGCAAGTTGACGATTTCTGAGCAGAAATTAAGAATCAGCTCAGTTTGGAGGATACATTATAAACAGTGACATTTTCCTATTTTATTTGCTCTGAGTTGCCAGTAGTTCAACATGTTAGTACTTGATTAAGATAAACTAAACCAAAAATAGAGAGATGCTCCAGGTTGAAACACATGGTATGTAATTAATCTCTTGACATTTCGTAATCAAAACTATGATAAAATATGGAGTAGAGGATGATGCTGTGAAGTAGACTGGGATCATAGGACTTAATGTTTTCACTGTCAGTGAAACGTATCAAAACATACAGTAGTGGCTGGGAGACCATAGGGGGCACAAGAGGGTGGACACAGTTAAAATAACTTGTAGAAGAAGAGCGGTTTGAAAGGATTCATTTTATAAAAATATCTCTGGAATTAAAAGAAAGAAGTACAAGTATATTTGAGGTACTATGATACAGTATTTGGCTTGTGTTGTGTAGTATGTGTCGACTGAAATGCCAAAGTAAAATTTTCTTCATCGTGTTCTTCTCCGTTCAACTGGACTAGTTTAGCACTGTTAAACAGTGAGATTTTTAACCAGAGCCGGCCCAAGCCTCAACTGGGCCCTGAGCAAAATTGGATTTGGGGGCCCTGTACTTTGATTTTTTTTTTTTTTTAATTTTTTTCTCTTCCTCTTTCTTTTTTCAGCCCCAGAAAGGTATGTCCATTTTGGTGACATTGTTTTGATTAGAAGTACTCGTGAGTTGGATGAGTAGTGTGCACTCCACAGCAGGAGGCACACATTACGGTGCAGTGGAGTTTTCACTTTTAAAGAGATAGTAAGAATCACTCGGCCTACATCAACAGCACCACAGAAAACTGTGTTTTTGTACAATAATATAAGTTTGATTCTATATAAATCGTCATTCATGCACGCATAAACTTTTTTTTTTTTCCTAAATTGTTCTTGGGTGCCCCTAGTGGCCTTGGGGCAGGGGCTTAGTTCGCTTATGCCTTGGGCCGGCTCTGCTTTCAACAGAGCTAAAACAGTGCAGTAGTAGAAGAACGATGACCTGGACAAATGAGAACCTACACAGACAGCTAAAGTAAAATGTAGGTCAGCTTTAATCAAACATTAAAAGGCTTACGACAAGAATTATGCACTGAATGAAACATGAACATTTTTACCCTGTTCTTACATCTCATCTTTCTGCCATTGGTTGCACAACTCAGATGGAAATAATATGAAAAAGTATTTAAGTTTCATCTCAATTCGTCTTTTCATTCTAATAACATAGCTCCTTACAATGTTTGTAAAATGAATATGACACTAATTACACCGAAAAAAAAAAATCTTAGTTTGAATGCTGGTGCAAATTTTTGATGTAAACACAAATGTCCAAAAATGATTAACATTGCACCAAGTTCAGACAGTAGTTAAGATCTCGTACACAGTTTTAAGTCATGTGTCATGTACGTTTATATGGAAACTAATAACTTAATACTCTTAATGCTAGTTTGTCAAGTAAAATGCTGGTTTTAATGCATTTGTCCTGTGAGAATAAACCTTGTAAGTTTCGCCATCTTCAATAAAGTGATGCAAAGAACAACATATGGGTCGCAAATGAACACAAAGACCCAACAGCCACCAGTGGCCAAACACATCTACTGATTTTCAAGGTTTTATACGTGTTGATCCATTAATCCTATCAAAGTGTATTTTACACCAGTTATTTACATGTCTTGTCATCTTTTCGTGGTGACCAGACCCATTTGGACATTCAGAACCTCCGTAGTGACCATGGAAACACCGTCATCTTCTACAACACTGATTCACCAGTAAAATCCATGGAGTTGGATCAATGACAGTGGATGGACACACGTTGAGGCAGTCAGTAATTGTTATCTTTGCTGAAAAAGTAACTTTTTCTTCAGTTTTCTTGACTTCTGATATAATAACCCTCAACTTTAATCTGAACGTTCATGAACATCTACATGATCAGTGAATTAAATGTAGGAAAATAACTGATTTTCACTGAAAAACACAAAAAATATATAGGATAATGATAATAAAATGGTAAGAAATCACTTAAAAATGGTTTAACAGAGAGAAAAAAATGACTTGGAAACTGCCACAAAAGTAACGTAGTGGGCTTTTATGGGTTAAGATAAAAACCAGAGTGGTCACCTTCAGGATGTGAGCCCCCAAATATTCATCCACAGGTAAAAGGGGCTCAGTGAGTGGTTTGATGGATATAAAGTGATACGAGTTTTAATCTCAATCCCAGACCACGGCCTCCACTGTCACCATCTCAACACCTGTCAGGAGTATCTTCTGACCCAGTGGCCCAACACCTAAGAGACGTTGTTGGTTTTTCCTTTAATTTGTCACCTGCCCGTATGTCTGTGTGTGTGCCCTTAGATTCGGTGTGTGCGTCTGTGTCAATACCTCCAGGCTGGTTCAGTCAAACCCTGGACTGGAATTCAAGTCAACCACAAAGGGGGGATTTCCACGTGCCTCTCAGTCGTCTTGTTTGGAACATAAAATTGTGCGTCATTGCATGGCTGCATCCGCTAGTGCGCCTCACTTCCTTGTGGCCACAGGGCAAAAACTCCTTTGACTTTTCAGCTGGCAGTGAAGTAATGCCTGACTCACACTTCAGGTAAAAGCTTAATCAATTTATATCATTATGGAGGCTTGTTTTGAAGTTAACGCCTTGCTTTCAGTGCCACCCAGTGGTGACACCCATAATAAATGGTCATTACATACACTATTAGAAGACATAAATGACATTATTGATAAGGGTATTAATGAAAGAAAAAAACGCATTCCTGGTCTTTTTTCTTCTTCTGGCTCCACATGGTCTCGTTCTGTGAACATAATCTATGTTAATTTAAAACTGAGCATCGACAAATGTCAATGTCCAACCCTCACAATTAACACTATTTCCAGTGACGTGTGCTGAGGTTTAGTTTTTCAACATCAGTGTTGATTCAGGTGAGATTTGAGGTCAATAATGTGAAAGAATGTGCATTTAAGTATGGAGATAATTGATGAGGATCAAACTGTTCAGTGGTTCAGGGAGCATGAGATGTAATTTCACACATGGGTTGGACACCACAGAGTCCAGACCTGAACCCAAAATTAACACAGCGGTCCTCAATACATCCAGGTGAAAAAATTAGGAGCTGTGGAAATAAATGCAACAGTGAATGCATCCTGTAATCAAAGCTAAAGTTGGTCCAACAAAATATTGCATATATGCCTCTTTTTTTGTGTAAAAGCATGTTCCGTGTCTACGACTGTTTCTGTTGTCTAAACAGACTTCAACAAAACACTAAATCCAGTCACTCCTTAAGAACAGTCAAAACGACACTTATGAAATTTGTGGGTAACACATACCTTTTCAGATTTGGCTTCTTAACCTTTAATAGTCTAATCTTCTGGCAACTAAAAGCATCTACTGATCTGAAATGTTTAATAACTTTTACAACACTAATCATATCAAAGAATTCAGGTATAATGCAGTTTCCCATCTTTTCTTGGTAGTCAGCTATGACCCGTTTAGACGTTCAGAGGCTCCGTAGCGAACGCAGAAACACCATCATCTTCTGAAACAGATTAATGTAGTTTGACAAATGAGACACTTTTTTTTTGTTCAGTTAATTGTATTTTACTGAAAATGTCACAATTTCTTCATTTCTCTCTTGAATTTACTTGGACACCTACATGATCAGTCAATTGAACAAAGAAGAAAATACCTGATTTCTGCACAAAAAAAAAAAAAAGCAAAATACAGACAATAATATTATAGTAAATGGTGATTAATAACTTAGGAAAGACTAAATGTAGAGAAAAAAATTATTTGGAAGTCACCACAAAAATAGTTCTAGGTTATTAACGGTTAATGGTAGGGCAGGGGTGTCAAACTAATTTTAGTTCAGGGGCCACATTCAGCCAAATTTGATCTCCAGTGGGCCGGACCAGTGAAATAATAACATAATAATATACAACTAATGTCAACTCCAAACTTGTCTCTATGTTTTACAGTAAACAAAGTAAAATTATATTATGAAAATGTTTACATCTACTAACTATGCTTTAAAACACTGTGAATAATATGGACAAACTGAAAAAATAAATGTAATTTTAACAATATTGTGCTTCAGTTTATCATTTACACATGTACATTATAACTTACAGATCACAGTGGATCTATAAATATACAAAACATTCAATAACAGTTAAGAATATTGTTAAAATTGCAAGATGTTTAAGGTTGTCCATAGTTCTTCATCATATTATTCACGTTTTGCAAAATTATCAGGTTTTTTTTGTGTAAATTCATGAAAATGCTTACCGAGTTGTGAGCATTTATTGGCTATTATGGTAGTAATTTGCCAATTTGACCCACTTGAAATTCAATTGTTCTGTATGTGGCCCCTGGACTAAAGTGATTGTTAATGTCTAGGTTTAATTTTACCATTTCACAAAGTCATCACAAGGGCCGGATTGGACCCTTTGGTGGGCCGGATTTGGGCTGCATGTTTGACACTCCTAGACTCTAGGGTAAAAACCCTGTCATATTTATTCATTATTCATTTTTGCTAATAACACTACATGTATTTATACAACTGAAAATCCTGGTATTAAAGGTATGGATGTTACTAATGATAATTCTGCTCTCATTTGGGGACAAAACCACCAGAATTTGAGATTTTAACCAGCTGGTATTGACTTTATTAATGCAAATGTTACAGGACAGTAAAAGAAAAAAAAGGATGGATAAGTTCATCTTAAGTCACACATGAAAATCCAATCATCTGCAGTCATGCATAAAGCAAATCATGATTGAATGAATGTTTTCTTGAAACACATCAGCCACCATTAACTGATTCAGACAATACAGTGTTTAACGGTTTCCTTTGCATTTACACATGAGCCTTGCTTCCTGTAAAGTCTGAATAAGAAATTGATAAAAATGACAGAAAAGGCATTACTGGACCAGTGAGTGAATACAGTAGAATTTATACATCCATTTTAACAAGTTTACTCTGATACAATGGGAAATATTTGGAATTTCTGAAAGTAAAAACAGGATCAGATTAGAAACAAAGCTCACGAGTAAAGATTTAAAAAAAAACAGCCCCTCTGCTCAGACAGTTGGGGTCAGAGCAGGTTGTAATGGCTTTAAATGGGACGCATTCAGGTTCCGCTTTTAAAGGAATCAACAGCAGAAAATACTGGACAGAGAAGAATTGAAATGAAACGTTGACAACAGCAGGTTTTAAACACGTTCAAACAGAATTCACACTAATCACAAAACAATTCAACGGGAAAAGCCAAAAGCAACACGGTCACATTTTCGATTAAAATAACAGATTAAAGCTGCAAAACCAGCCTTTAACGAAGGGCGGATTAACAAAAGGTACTGTTCAGCTGCCATAACTGCAAATACTACACACCAAGGGAGCTATTTACAAAGGTAGTTTATTAAAATCAACTCAAATGGAAGCAAAATATAAACCTGTGTCTCCTATTAAGCAACGAAGTGGGCATTAGAGTATTTCATTTGTAATTTTCAGAAATTGGTATAATTATCATGGCTACTACATTGGCTCAAATTAGCGCGAGTAGGAAGGTTAACAGCCTAGACACAGACACTAGAAAAAGTAAAAGAAGCTATTTGATTGGTTAAAAATGCCATCCGACTGCTAACATTTGGCTCATAAAGGCATTATACGGGATCATAAACACATTAGGACTGCAGAGAGAGCGCACGCTTATGTTTATCGGAGCACTGATATGCTGATTTAAGAGTGCAAACAATTATGGGTTTCAGTACTTTATGGGGTATGCGGAAAGGTGACATCATGTTACTCTGATGTAATTTTCTAATGTATCCTTATTATTATGCTGTAATAAATAACATCTTTTGTGTAAATCATAGGCTTGTGATCTGGTTTCAGTGCATCATAAAAGGGTTAAACGCACTGCTGGAGCTTGTAAACAACCTATTTTTTTTAATTCCCTATGTAATGTATATTACTTTAAAGACAAGTAACACACGTCGGGACATCTGGGGTGGTTTTATTAGAACTCATAATACTAATAAAGTTTTGTGTACTGCATTAAAGCATTTTGCTACAGATGATTTTTGGCTGTAATTGCTGTAATAAATGCACTCTCTGTTCATAATGGATATTAATGGGACTGATATGAATGTACTTAAACCCATATGTACTGGCTCTAGTTAGCAGATCCGATATATTTGCCTTTTTTTTTCCTTCTTGTTTATATACGCTATTCTAAACTAAACTACATTTGTATTAAAAGCATAAAAACACAGAGTAACACAGCTCTCACCCAGAAATGTCAACACGAGGCAAAACTATTTCTGGAAAACCAACTTAACCTTTTTAACAGCCATATCATTTACTTCTCGGCTTAGTCACATTCACAAACAATAAAGTAATGGTGTTTTTGTTGTGGAGCAAGTTGTAAAAAAAAACCAAAACACATAGCTATGTTAGGTTGCTGAAGCTGATCTCATGAAATGGTTTAAAACAATGGAATTATCACGCACATTACCAGGACACACTCCTTGTACAACCTCAAAACTCGTTTCTCTAAATCTGCTTTGTAACACCAGACAGAACCTAAATTCCCAGGTTACTGATGGAAAATGATCACACACACACACCGCCTCCCAGTATCAGCTGTATCCAAAAAGTAGAGCAATTCTGACAGTTGAAATTCACACAAAAATGTGAGCTCGATTCTTAACGGTTTACTGTAGCGATGTTTAAAGGCACATTCTGCAATATCTCCTATTGCATTGGTGTTAGAGTCTTTTGTCCAGCTCTGTCAGCAGCAAACGAATGCAGAGCTTCACAACCACTGAGTCTAATTCCATTAAAAGCACCAGCAGCAGCAGTTTGACCTGCAAGAAGGACTGGATCCGCACCGCGTACTGGAGAGAAAAGAAGCCGTGTGTAATTTGACAACTAAACCACATCATGTTCAAAACCTCTTCGTCAAATTTGTTTTAAATACGAAGAGGACAAGAAAAAAATGCAGCAATGACAAATCTGTTTATAACTGCAATGGATGCTGTAGCTGTCAAGTATACAGTATTAGTTTAGATAAAAAAGGGCAGGTGCCGGGTTTAGAAGATCAGAAGCTCTAAGTATTGTTTGATTCTACCGGTGCAGATCGTTCCCATGACATTGAACCTGTAATCATCAATAATGAGTTGTTCTGCAGATGAAATACATACCAAGTCTACAAAGTCCTACTGAGATGACACCTGAATTTATGGGTTCATGGCTTGACCTAATCTTATCCCTCTGTTCTTCTGCATGCGCTGCCGAGAGGACAAGGCTGAGGTGTAGGAAACTGTGCCGACTGTGCCTTTAAACATCAAGAAGAATGCAAAACATACAAATGTTTCAATAAAACAAAGGTTACTTCTTCTCAGTCTTCAGTGTCTGTACATAACTCCACAGGTCCTTGACCACCTGAAGAAGGTAAGTAGTAACAGAAAAAGAAAAAGACAGACAGAAAGAGAGAAACAGAGAGAGGGAGAGAGAGAAACTGTAAATCATCCAAATGAAGTGCTATACAGCATGAGACACATGACTCAGTTTCTCTACTACATGCTTTTGTGCATCTCGCCTGTGGGAACGTTGAGTTTAGATGAGACTGCTGGGGAACGACACGGGGTTGGGCGGGGGCAGCAGTGCATACCAGAGTATATGACTAGGTGCTCCAGGTCTGACAGATCTCAGCTTTGGCTGATGAAACTAAAGCACTTCCACAGATGTTTCTACACACTGGGATCAACAAGTGCTCCCCAACCCAACCCCACCCCCGCTCCTTTTCTTGTCCACCCAGTTCTCATTTTGCTCTGAAGCACTTTCGTCAACTGTACACTTAACACCAAAGTGTGGACTGGACACTGCAGTTCGATCACACCTTGTTTACACGTTTTCATATAACTGCCTAAAAACTGAAGCAAACTTCATCAGCTGGTTTTGATGCATAAACTGTGTAGTACCTTTAGAAAGTGGCACTGGAGGCTATGTAATATATGACGGCAATAAACAGAGTGGAGCAAGTAGAACATCCTGTGATTCTGTTTTCATCATGGATGAGACGTCAGAATAATTTGCTGTCCTCATCACTGGATGTTACCTTTGTTTAACCACCAGCCATGTGATACATGTTCTATGGAAATGTATCAGAAAATGCTGATCGGTCAGATGATCTGCTTTAGTTGTCACACCTTCAATAATAACCTGGACTTTTAATGAGTTTGAGTGTGACAGACTCGCATATATGTTGCATTACCCAGTGTTCAGTGGCTCAGTATTTGACCCAATATACTCGCAATGTTAAATTCAGTAATTTATCATTTCTAATAAAATAATTTTTAAAAAGGTTAATTTCTGACAGTTGATATTTGCTCTAGGGGTTTATATGCACTGTGTAATTTGTTTGCTGCATGAAGATTTCTACAATATTATTGAGTAGAAATCTATTATCAGTCAATGACTGTTTAACAGAGCAATTTTCCAGATAGAGAAAATGCAGAAAATACGGGACGCATTTTGTGCAACTTGTCCATTTAGTTTGTGGGGATAACACCGAGGTTTTGGTGGATTCATTCATGTTCTGCATAACAAAGTACAGGAGTTGTTGTTTTTCCACTGAGATGACAAGCAGCATTAGAAAAGATTTAAGTGCTGCATTTTGGGAAAACCCTCTTTTGGGTTGGTAAAAGGCCTTGAATGTGAAAGAGACTGGTACCATCCACATACCACCAGTCCCTTCATTAGGGATACAAAAGACACACTCTGTAGTAAATCACTGAAAAAGAGTTCGCCTTGACAGGTGTACTCCCATTCCATCTCGAAAAAGAGCCCGCTGACACAAAATGAATGTAATTTAAAAAGAGCAAACTGTGCTGGAGAGACTTTTGAGGCTTACTGGACACTGTGAGGTATGAGGACAGTGGAAGGAACAATAATGCATTCCTCGGTATCTATCATGGCAAAAAGCTCTTAAAGCCAAAAGTAAAGATTGATGAAAACACACAGCCATTGCTACTAATACGCAGAATATTTCCATGCATCTCAAAATGATGACTTACTTTTTTGTCTGAGATTTTAAATGAACTCTTGACGAAATTCTCGAACTTCTGCTCCGTCTTCGGTAGGTTTCTTCCCTGATGAAGAAGGCCGTTCAATCATGAGCTTAACCGTGCGTCAGACATTCAATTAAGAGCGGTCATTTGCAAAAGAGGATGACAGTCTTACCTCCTTGGCTGCTGTTGACAACTTGTTCTTAATGTCGGTCAGAGAGGGAGATTTTGATGGCCCAGCCTGGGGTTTGTCTTTCCCTGGAGCAGGTGCCTTTAAAAAAAATAAATCAGCTAGATAAGAAACACTGACTGATATGTCCAATTGCAGAGATTTACTCTTGTAGATAGCATGATAACTGTATTTTCTGTCACAACATATCTCTTATTATTCACAAATACAATACTGCAAAGATGTTATCCAGGCTTGGAGTAGGTTATGATTTCCGGAACACCACATTGCTAATTGCTGCGAAAAGAGAATTTCTTACACATCATCAACTTCCAAAGTAATACGGACATCAGGACAAAACTATAACACACTGATGATGTAGCTGCTCCACACATTATATTGAACTGATATTTCTGAACAATGACGTGTCCCAGGAAAGAATCTCTTGTTCGTAAAACGTGGGAGGAGTCAAGACAACAACCAAAGGAGAAACAATCGGAGAACTGAGAAAAGAGGTAAGTCCGTCCAGTCTCCTCTCCTTCACAGTGTCGGTCTGGCTCATCAGAAAAACAAAACATAATACAAGATTCTCCACATAAAAATTCCAGATATTTTTCCATAAATTTTCAAAACTGGCAATTTTTTCCCTGAAGATCGTGACTTTATGTACTTTAATACTTGCGTGACTACTTTTTGGTTGACACTGTGCCCGTTATGTGTCATAGAAAAGTTTTCAAAACATAAAAATCACAAAAGTGCATAAACACAAACAAGTTTCACTAGAACCATTCCAGTACTGACTGCTTAATGAAATCATATCATGTTTTTTTTTTAAGATGTTTTAAGTTAGACTTCCTCCCACTCCTTTTCAGATATGTAAATGAAGTCATATTTTGTTTTCCTGCATATCACATATCTATCTATCTATCCATCTATCTATCTATCTATACACACACACAAGTTTTCATGATTACTTGCAATCTGTTTTATTTCTAAGGACTGAAATAAGTTGCTTTTCGGCATATTCAAAATAAGCTAAAACTAAATAATATGCTTACCTCACGTATTTCTTCCCTTACAAGATTATGTGCCTTTGAGCATAATCTAAATTTCAACTATGAGAGAAACATTTTTCCATGCTTTATTAAGAATTTCACACAAAATTCCAGACTTTTCAAGGTCTGGAAAACAGCGTTTCAATGTAGCACACTTTTTAATTTAGCAGAATCAGTTTAGGCTCCTACCACTGACTGAACAGAACAAGCAAAACAAGAAATCAACTCTACTATACAGAATTACTTTGAATAATATAGGTATGAAGGATAAATACTACAGCCATGAATACCTCATTTAAATGCTGCCGATAATGAGTTTTATTATGACGCCGGTAAAGACCACAAGCCAAAATATGCTGGTCTAATGTTAATGAAGCCGCTCTATATCGTAAAAATGCTGCTGGACTTTTGGTCTGCCACCTGATTTCATGAGTTCATCCGCTGACCAACTGGCCAGTCTGGGCTTCAGTCCGATTGTGACCCATTTAGTCTGGACCTGCGTTTACAAACTTGGCATGAGTAACCAGCTGGAAGAAGATTAAAGCACAAGGAAAGACAACAAATTCTACCATAATTACACCATTTTTTTCTTTCTTTTCTTTGTTTTTTTTTTTTTTTTTTTTTTAACAAATACATCAGGTACAAATTATGTTTTTATTGTTTCCAAGCAGAAGAGGGCAAATGCCAACTCCCCTATGTGCAGAAGAGTTTTTCTGTCCAGTTTTCCATTAATGACATGGAGGGAAGAAAGGGTCAAAGAGCAGGCAATGCTTTTGTACTTCTTTTTCAATACCAGTTACATCAACAAGTCTGTCAGATATTCCAACTTCTACAAATATGACGCCATTTTCAACCACAGAACTTGTATTTCTGTGAAAAACACCGGACTCACTCCTGCTGCAGGAGTGAGTCCAGCTCTGAGCAGCTGAGGTCCCAGAGGGTCCCAACGAGGAGGCATCTCAATTTGACACAACTACACACTAGCCAAATGCTGTGACTGCGCATTACACAAGCCACTGAGCTTGCCCCTACATGTAAAGCCAGTGTGGAATCCATTGAAATTGCAGGGTTTCATTGATAGCTACAGACACATTTGAAAGAACAGAGACGCTTCTCTTAAAACAGCAACTGAAAAAGTTAATGTTAAGTTGTACAGTGACTGTTTGATCAACCAGTTTTTGTGGTTGAAAAATCTGTACCGTTTTGTTCAACAGTGATCCATCTTATATATAAAACATAGCAGACATGCACTATATAATGAAACCATGTGACGTGAACAGTGCATCATTACTATATGACTTGGGATTGGAAAAAAAAACAAAGTATGCACATTATTTAGACAAAATTATAGGTAGAGTGCTACAGACCCCAAACACTGAATAGCTTTGCCAACTGAATAAATGCATTTCATACCTTTTTCAATACGTTTTATTGAAAAAAGAAAAAAAAAAGAAATACCCAACAGCACACTGATGTAAATGTAATATGTTAGTAATACAAATGTTAGAGAAAGTTAGATATCTTGATTAATTAAGTTTCAATGTAAGGATTCGCATTCCAAAAAAAATTGGAGGTGCCTTAAAATAAAATGATTTTACATATCTGTTACATTTCACATGGATTACATGTAAAAATTTGAGATAGACAATTTAATCAGCTTGGATGTTTAACAGGCATCAATAGCAGGTTTTAGAAACCATCAGTATTAGGACACAGTGACTGGCAGTACTTAACAGAAGTGTGAATCTTCACTGGTCTCACGAGTTGATTCAATTCCAATTCACTCCTGTCTAGACTGTTTAATAGTTAGTTTGATGTTCAGCCCTTCATTTATAGATTAATTATTCTGATGAGCAGTAATTAAGGGTTATTTATTCATGTATTTATTACTTGGACTTTGATACTGATGTTTAACAATTCACCTTTTCGGCTCCAAACGGTTGTTACTGTGTTGGCTCTTAAAAATCCACTGTGGATGATGATACACTTTATCCATCATCACTAGAGCCCATTTTATCCCACCACCCTGCTGATAGTGATAGGCTTCCCCTCTCTGAATGAACTCCCTGCACTTGCAAAAACACATTAAAAGCAAAGTTCCATGTATACAGGCCTGTAATATCCAGCCAAGAAATCAAGTTACTCTAATCCTCAACCCTGACTTAAACAGGTTTCACATGTACATTACATGTAAGAAACATGGTGCATGATAACCTACAGATGGCAAGAAAAAGCAATCAAGAAATGTTACAGCTTAACACCTAAAACCCCTTTGGCGATGTTTTACAAACCCCAGAAAGCCTGAAATAGTTAAAACTGGGCAGTTCAGTCTAAAGAAAATAATCACATGTCCCTGTCCCCAAGAAATCTGCATTTTATGGCAAACATCAAAAGGTATAAAAAGAAGAAAACCTTGAGTGCACATACCACACTTAAAAAAAAGGAACATATGCCGCTGGCTTCCTGCCAGACAAATGCACTACGTATTTATTATTTACTGGCAGCTCTCTACTTCCAAAGGACAGCTGTGGACCTGAAGCAGCTGATAAACACAAAGAAAGCAAGCTTTTTCATCTGGGCCAGACACTGATTACAGATGCCATGAGACATGGAACTTAATCACAAGCACGCTATCATTTGATGCAGCCTCGTCTTCAATCCACAGCAAACACATGGTTGTGACACCTTTGCTCATCGAGTCTGGCCATGGATGGTGATCGTTATTGTATTGGAATGAAAGCTTTAGGGGTAAAAAAGTCAGATCATTGGGGAACTGTCATTCTAATGTTATGGATTGTATATGCAGTTAAAGGGATCTGGCTTCCAGACAAGTGTTGTTTTTAGTATTTATAGTTATGGTCAGAAAAATCCCAACATTCACAGAAAAATAATTATATATGCAAATATGAACCAGATAGACAGGTACCTGCTTCAGCACATGTAAATCAGTCACTAAAACAATGACTCACACCCTTTTGTGACAACCTGACTGAAGTGGTTAACAAGTTTACGACTATGACGTGTGCCAGAAGGCATCAACTTCTCCAAACCCATCAATCAACAGACACCAGCTGCAAAATAAAGTTACTTCAGATCAGCACAACTCAAGTTAGTTAGTTCTCATGTCAAGCCTGTTATGCAAGAAGGTGCAGTTTCATGCTGGGCTATGAGAGGTGAGAACTGCGGTACTGGCAGCAGATCTGACAAGCCAATCTAATGACCAGTCACCTGCATTTAGGAAAGAAAAAACAGACATCCACGCCCGCTTCCTCGCTCCTCAGGGGCATCTGGAAGCACAAGCTGCACCAGACATCAAACACTAGTAATGAGAGCAATTGGGAGAAGGTGTGTCCAGGAAGTGAGGGGTGTGAAGAGGTTGTCAAGAGGGAACAGTTGTTGTGTAGAAGTAAAGAGGGAATGGGGGCAGTCGAAGTTCCACAGGACAGAAAGTTAAACTGGTGGGATGTTTCAGCAGTCGCTGTCGGTTAATCCCTGGAGCATTTTGAGAGCCACTATGTTATGTCTAGACAATAGTCGCACAGAATTGGCAACACTCTCCCACACAACATGAAAACAGGCCCTGGGGGATTCGCTTTCTGCCCTCAGAAGAAAAGTAATCCACTGGCTTAGTGTTTAACATGAAAAAAAATCACAGAGCTTTCCATCAAGATGTCAATGAAAATGAATACTGCTTTGTGCACCTGTGAGTACAGATGCACTTATCCATACTGACTTTCTGTCGAAGTCATTTTATCAGAGTGCCAAACTTGCAAATAATCTTGCCAGTTTGTAATTGCTAATGTGTAGCTGTGCCAAAGGGTGTTGGGATGCACCAAAGGTGGCTGCAACTCAAGAAAGTGGGATTAGACCAGAGGGTCACAGGTTTAAACCCTGCCCCAGGAGACCAGTTTAGAGGTCAGGTGTGTTTGTTTAAAGAAAGGCAGAGTTCACGTTTTGGGGTTTTCAACAGTAGTTCCTCAAGACATTCCAAGGAAGAAATTAACTATCAGGCTGAACTAATCACAATGTGCATTTATCACATTCCTTGGTGATGGAAAGTCACAGCACACTTGTTCTTTTTTGGCTTTTAAATATGTGATCATTAATGCAAATAATTCATCCTTTTCCACAGATAGCAGGTTTATTCTCACGCTCACATTTACATAAAAAATTTGCACAAGAACTTTGGCTTCTCTTATAATACACGTTCCCATCACATTCACCGTTTATATAAAACTACTTTATGAAGAGATCTTTAAAACACTAATACAAACAGAATATTCAAATGAGCTATCTAACTCGTGTGTTTTACTCCTCAGTCTGTCTCATTTTCCATGAATTTTCCAAATAAAGTGCAAATTAGTCTTCGTTATCCACTCTTACACACCATTCCACTAAAAAGGAATACAGATTTTACCTACCTTAAACTGAGCTTTCCCCACTGATCCTGCTGATTTTCCTGCTGGGCCGTTCTGTTTCACTGGGGTCTTGTTGAGCTTTTTAGCTGAAGACTCTGGACTCTGTGGAATTAATGGAAAAAAGGACAATTCATGAATAAGGTAATGAAAATACAGTAGATCATAAGATATCATTTGTTGTATAGTTGTAAAAAAAGAAAACATTTTCTTAAATCTATCATCTTTGTCAAAAAAAAATAGCATGGATAATGGTAAACATCAAAGTATCTAAAAGCCTTCATATAAACCAGTTGCTTATTCAGATATTTACTAAATTGTGAATGACGTATTTGGTGGTAGACTGTAAAATTAGAGCCAAATGAAATGCACGAAAGTCAAACTGTGATTATTTTCACACATTAATGCAAAGTGAGTCATGGTCTCACCAGAAAGGATCATCATTACATTTGATTTTCACTGAAAAAAAAAAAAAAATACCAGTGATGTTGGTGCCTGATCCTTTATGTTTGAACAATATGATCTGGAGTCCATAACATCTTCCCACTGATTGGATAATAGCCATATTCCTTATATGGTAATATTTCGACTAATTTCAGCTATGTAAACGCACTACAGTAATTATGGAGAATTTATTTATTTTTTTACAGCACAGTGTTTTGTTTGGTTCCCTTTTTTTTTTTTTTCCTATATATTGTATTGTAATGTACTGTAGTGCTGTAGAAAAAACCAACCAGGGACAGGAGTTGAAGATTACCAATAGCTATAAACTCTATATGCATCACATCAGCTGCAACTCTGTAACTATGTTTGACTGCATTGTCCCGGTCAAATATAAATAATTGTTCGGGGCTACCTAAACTTGATATTTGGCTATTGATCAGTTGTCCTCTAAAGTGGAGGCCTTCTGTCAGGTTGCCACTGCTCTCACCTGTGTAATTAGCCTCTAAGAGCCAGGACAAGTACCTGCATTTCCTTAGCACCGAGCCTTAACTCACAATCACTGGTATTCACTTTGGAATGGGCGAGAGATGTAATTGCCTGTGTTGACATAACTGCTACAAGGCAATTACACATACAATTTCCTCAAGCAATGCCTGGTAATAGAAGATGATGGAAGGCTGCTCCTGTGAGGTGGCAAAGCGTTTCTTTAAATTACAGCATTAGTGCATAACTGACAACACTTGGTCAAGTACACTGATATCAGTCATGTGTGATTTGTAAACCTCAGTTTTATATCAGAGTTTAACATTTGAACTTATATGTGGATAGTAGGTAGACTGGGGTGAGAGAATATAAACAGTTCAACTTCCCTGTATAAATAATCACAATCTTTTTTTTTTTTTTTTTAGGTTTGTCCCTAAATTTATTTGACCTTTTAATTAACCCATACTATGTTCTTCTTTTTTTTTATATATAATTTTATTTTTAAGAACTTTTTCACTAAGCATACATAGAGCCAAATAAAGAATTATGAAGAAAAAGAAAGAATAATCACAATCTTGTTTGCGGTATTTCTGGACGGTATACATAAAGTTTAACAGTATAAAAAGAGCCTAATTGTACTAAAAAGGCTACTTCAAGTACAGCAAACCCCACCTCTGACCTCATAGGTCATTTTATGCATGTCCACACAAATACTGACATTTTTCTAAATGGTATTTCACACCAAATTTTTTACATAACCTGTCCACACTTCCCTACTTTTAGAAAATATCTCTATCTCCACAAGAATGATGGTTCAAACCCTCTGACAAACCATGGTTTAACTGTGGACAATGTGAATAATACAGCATGTAACAGATGCATAATTCATGAAGATGAGCTCCAACAAGTTTGGTTAAAATTACAGTTACTTTAAATGTTGGTACATGACTGTTCGGTCTTCCATAGGAGTTCAGGCTGACGTTGATCTTCTACAGGCCATACTCTTACTTATATACCTATAGTATTGGACCTATATATGATGTTTCAGGTGTGGATTCATTCCACAAAGCACTGAGATTCTCTCTTTGTTCCACACAGATACATGCAACCTGATAATTTTGACAACCTTCATATTGGAAAGTGTTAAGTCCCAGTTTTGCAACCTAAAAACACTATTTACATGTAAACAAACGGTCCAAACATCACATAGGGAAAACTTCAGCTATACAAAAGAGCTGCATTAGTGTGGACGGGACATTAGGAATATCAGCGTTTTCCCCAAACTGGTCGTTGTGATGGAAACGTAGATACTTTTACATAGCATTTCTAAACAGATCCTACAGTGCAAAAGCAGCCTTTATCTACATGTTTGTACTACAAAGACATTTTTCCAGCATTTCCCACTTGGAAAATACATTTTTGGTGGATATTCAATGACTAGATTTACATAAATACTATTCTCCACATTAATATATTCTGATATTTGATACAGGTCATGTAAAAAGCATATTTTGTCTGGATGATGAGAGTAAGACATTATTCCAAAAGTATTTTCTTATTAAGACATGTGATATACTGATATTATGCAGGTTTTAGGAGCATCTTGAGGACACATATACAGGCATTCAGTCTATGTCTAAGTCTTCAAGTCTCAGTCATTTGTGGTTTTTACCACTGTTTGAGACACAGCCAAGACTGCATGCTCAAAAGAAAAGTCACATTTGTGGTCGGAAGGTGAAACACACCTATTTTGAATCATTACGCAACACTTGGATATCCACAGGTATTTGGATGACAAAATATCAATGAAAACCTTTTCAGGAAGGTGATTTAAGGAATGAAAGACGTAAGCTGTGTTAACAGGGTCAAACAAGTCTGCAACCAGTAGAACACTCTGAAAACAATTCTATATTTACTCAAAGATGAAAAACTTAAACTTAATAACATTTAGGTTTTCTTACTAAATACACAGCTCATGCAAAAAAGTTATGAAGTTAAAGTAACTGCCAACATTTTTTGGTTATCAGTGTACAAGTAATTGGTCCCAGCCTCATTTTGTTGTTCTCTATGCCTTCATTACAAACAAATGACACAGGACAATTATGGTGAAGTACAAGTGTAAAGAAGATGAAGGTCATGGAGGAAGGGAGGGAGGGAGGAGGAGGAATTGAAGGAGAAGACAACAGAATAAATCAACAGGTGACAGAAATGCTCAGCTATCATCTGGCCCTGAGGCAAGAATCGGTGCTCATGTCGCAGGTATGCGCATCTGCCCCGCTTTGATCTTTTGCCTGGCACAGTTTGCACTTGGACAGCGTGTTTAAGGAAAGAAAAGAAATCACAGACACCAACATAAAAATTGAGGCAGATACACACATGCACCCACACACTTGCAAGTGATTGTGGTAACACGCAAAGCAAGTGTTCAAAGGCAACGTCCAGGTGCACAGCTGAAATGGCATGAGAGACGATAAAAAGGAGCAATCATATTAACAGTGGGATGACAGAGGGACAAAGATATGCAAGAGTACTGAAAAATGGGGTAAGATGTTTCCCATAACTTTTGTGCGTGTGTGCATGAGAGAAAGAGAGGGGAAAACTATGCTTGTTATTGTTATTGGGTTTTGTTTGTGCAGCAGATATGTATGCATAGTTTTACATGGATGTGAGTCAGCATGCACCCACATATTTAGGTGTACGTGTCAAACATGCATCAGTGTATCTACGAGTGTTTGTGCATACATGTCATGCATGCGTGTCTGTGTGTAGAACATAACATAGTGCTGTCTTGCTGGAGAGACGGTGAGAATTTAAGCAGATTACAGAGGAGAAATCCGATCATTACACTACACAGACCCTGTGTTTTACTCTCGGAAAACAGGTGGGTAAGCGAGCAAACAGCATTAAAAAAAAGTTCCATGTTTTGTCTCACACAAAAAGGTGGACGGTCAGTGAGTGCAGGAATGGGAAGGGCTTGTTGAAATGAAATACAGCTATTGGACACAACCTGTGAGTTACAATCATGGACTACAACCAGAAAAGGAAGACAGGAACTTGAAGTAGAGCACATACCTCTACAAAGTCCCCATGGGTCTACAATTTGATCCAAAACTCTGTATTGTAATGTTAGAAAAGTGAAAAACAATTCCATCCTCAACCCTTTTATTATGGACCTGCTTTATTTCATCCTTAGCCCATGCCTTACCCTTCCGTTTCATGAAAATTGTGCTTGTACTCTTTACTTATTCTCATGAGTGAAAAACGAGTCAACCAGACAACAAACAGACACAGGCGCAAAGAAAACCTCCAGAACCATCCAGAAAACTAGGACAAAGTTCTTGACTACCCTGACATCTGGTGGGCATAAAAGGGACTGGAAACTCTCCAAATAAATACAGTACATGTACAACTCTGGAAAAAAATAAGACAACCACTCCAAATTTCAAGACTTTATCCCCTTTAACAATCTGGTCAAAAAGAAGGTGAATGGTCATCGAACAAAACTGAGCTGCCAGGGGTGGCATAAACCAGCCCAAAGTGATATGAAAGATTCATGGTGGAGAACATGGCAGCTGTGGTGGGAAAATCTGGGTATTCCACAAAAATTCTAATTTATGAAACGTTTGTATTGTGTCATTTAAAATCAGGGTTCCTACAAGGTTCTGCAAATTATATTTAAGACTTACAACCTTTATAAGACTACTTAGAACAGAATCTAATGCCTATTTCACGTAGCCTGGCGAATGCGCAGACCCCTCGTGTGTTTCCGCTCAACTTCGTCAACTTCGTGAGCACACACAGGGGTCTGG
>JAQQZY010000002.1:12376496-12395129 GCA_030068375.1 Ostorhinchus rueppellii
TGAAGTAGGATGGCATTCAAAATGACAAGGCAAGTGGTTTCTCCAATCAGGGCGAATGTTTTTGAATGAGAACCCCGGTTCAGCAGAGCTAGGCTTATGAAGGACTCCCAGATGAATTGGAACAATTCATCTGGTGGCAATCAGGTTATATTTCACGGCCATACTGACAAAAATTTGTGACGCCTTGATTTCCACCGTTCCAAGTCATTTCTCACTGAGGGCTGCAAAGTTAACGGTAACTGGTTCCTAATTTCAATATAAATTGTCAGGTTGGAACGGGTGGAAGTTAATTGACTAACATTACTTTCTTTGCAATTTGGACATTTAATAGACACATTTAAGGCAGTTTGTGACAACATAACTTTAGATCTACCTATCAAATGTAAAACCTTTTAAAGACTTTTTTAAGATATTAAATTCACATTTGTAAATTCCAGACATTTAAGATTTTTTAAGACCCCACAGGAACACTGTAGAAATGAAGTGAACTACAAAATACTAGATCTGAAAAGAAAATGGAAGAATAGCCATCAGCAGTTGCTGAAACAAACAGAAGTTAATTTTACCAACAAATAGTACAACCGGTCATTTATATTGGTTCATTCTGACCCTCAGCCATCGCCACAGGTATTGTCATCGGTTCATTGTCCAACTGTCCACTCAGATGTGCAAAAACCTTGACAGATACTGGTAAGTCATGCCAAGGATTTTCAAGTGTATGCACGTTATGTTTTCTGTATATATTGGTAAATTTTGATCTACATGTCCATTTGTTTTTAATTCTCTGCCATATCTTGCAAATATTGTTATAAGTGTAATTTGTACTTGCATGGAAAATGTTTTCAGACATTTAGAAAACAAAGAAGACAGACTAGGCTTACTTTTTTTAGTTCTTTTTGTAAGTTCTTCTGAGGCTTGACATCATTGTCATCACTTTCATCATCGTCATCATCACTATAAAAACAAAGAAAAGCTGTGAGCAGTCTGCATAAAATACTAAAGAAAAAAATCAAGCTTGAGTATTAAAATTATATTGTTTTTAGGTAAAAAATGATGAGACATTAACATAAATGAAACATACTCATCATCATCATCCTCATCGCTGTCTTCTTCATCATCATCAGAATCCATCTTCAGTTTTTTCTACAAGAAAAAAAGGGGTTTTATTTTGCTTGAAGGACCACTACATTTCAAACTATTTAAGGAAAAACAGTGGCAGCTACCTGAGGGGGCTTTTTTCCCAACATCATGCCTGCAGGACGTTTAACGGGGGAAGTGTTGTTCTCCTCCTCTTCATCCTCTGAATCTTTTACACCTCCAAAGAAAAATATACATGTAACATAGAACTCCCAGTGTGGATTCAAAACAAAACAATAAATCTTACAATAAAAGCCATTTTGTAAAAGCAGTTACATTCCTCCTCACTAATCTTTTTAGAAACAGAAACATTAGTAGACTTACAGACGGTGTACAGATTTTACTTTACTTCCTGTAAGTGTCATATTGTTGAACTGGACTAATTTGGTGTCCAGTTGTAATTCTGGGATGAAAATTTGTCAAATTACACACAGAAATGCATGTATGCAGTTAAAGTTATAATAATTTTCATTTAATACATATGCAATATTATACTCACTAACAAAATGTTGTCCACTGATGTGAACTGGTCCAGAGCCTGACTGAAGTCGAAAGGTAACTGGAGGCGTGATCTCAAATCCTCCTAAATTCATCTAAACAATAAGAAGCTTGCAGTTACATGACTGAAATAAGGATGAAGTGCTTGAATTATATTTTTGGTAATTTATTTATTCAAATGGAGTCGAATGGATACTTTGTGTACAAAAACAAAAGTCATTTCAATGTATAGTCATTAAAAGTTATTAAAAATGCTAAAAGAGGAAGAAATGTGGTGAAAGAGTCAAAAGACTTTGCAATTTTGTCATCAGTGGTCTTAACTTACAGAGGGTAAAACAGATGGCTTCAGAACAGCCAGTGGCACTTTGGTTGTCTTGCCATCATAGGTGAGACCCTCCACTTCCACCATGTGGAACTTATCCTCAGCCTCTGCTCCTAAACACACCTGGAAGCACAGCACACTCAGAAACATTCCACATCATGTCAAACTATGAAGCTTCCTGTCGCTTCACTATTTTTTATCAAATATGGGTTTCTTCATTGTCTCCAGTCAGGCTAAAGATTTCTGAAACACCTGATATATAATAGTATACTGATATACACTGCTTTGGCCATGGCATGGTTTTTGAAAATACAGTTGGTATAATGTAAAAAAAACTTTGCCTTTTACTTTCAATTTCAAAATCATTATTGTGGAATGACTCAATTAAATTGTTATATCAACAAAGTAATTAATTACCAGTAAAATAGCAATGAACATTTGATATTAAAAGCCATTAAGTCACTAAAAGATTTTAGTTTTTTAAAATATTGAGTAGAGGAAAAACTCATACTTTTACTTAAAATACAAATATGACTGAAGAAATTTTCCAAGTCTTGTAGCAAAAATGGGCTTTAAAACAACAATTACAATCATAATGTACTTTAAATGTTATAGTATAAGCACTCAAAGTGCAGAATGATTCTTTACAAAATGTTACATTGTTTTAAAAGTATTACAATCTTATGCTCATTAATGAACACAAATAAGAACATTTAATGTTGCAGGTCCTCTTAGTGAACCCCATTTCAAATAATCTGCACACTATTAGGTAGAATAGTGAGTAGTATTCCACAATAGTATAGATTATGTATGTTTATATGTGAAAAGTAACAAGTAGCTTCAAGTGTCACTGGAGTAAAAACTATCATATGTTGAAAAATGAAGTAGTATTGTGTTGAAATATTAAAGAATATCAAAATTATTCTTCAGAACAGTACTTGAACAAACTTGGATTTCACCATTGCATACAACCTAATATGATATGTATGCATACATAAACTTATAAATAGATAATACGCTTACAAACGCATTGTTGCATCATGCTAAACAGATTTCTGTCATTTTAGACCTTAACCTGAACTTACTGCTTTGAGTGACAGCTGCTGTTCCGTATCATCGTCGTCTACGTCAACTTTGAACTCCCGTTTGTCGGATTTCAGGGTACAACCTAGGGCAGAAAACGACAATACGCTGTGTATAACTAATGCTGTTTATTTAGTACTGTTTCTAGCATAAGACAGTATATCAAACAGTTCCAGACATAGGGTTCGCTCTCGGTGTATGTGGATGTCATTCCGCTAGCTAACAATAGAGCTGAATTGGCGCGAGAGGGAGCTCGCAGATTAGCCTTCTATTTAGCTCCCTTTCCCCGGCTAAATTATTGGAGGTTGTTATTTGTACATAATAGCATGGCAATAACGCTGATTGTGCAAACTGATACTTCTAAGTTTTGTCAGAATAAACGAGCTCACCAAACAAGTACATTTGTGGTCTGCTCATAACTGAGATATCGTCCTCCATCTTTGAAGTAGGCGGCTGCATTTCCGTCAACTTCTTTGACGGGCATTTGAGGAGCCAATGGAGAAGCAGAAGTGGTTAACAGGAAATTGACACATGAGCCAATTGAGATGAAGAGAAGGCGGGGCATATAAATCCGGATATTCCGCTGAATGTACACTAGATGGAGATGTTGGAATATAAATAGTAATATAAATGAAGTAAACGTTTAAAAATCCTTTAAATATAACATCAAACGTTTACCAGTTAAAATATTACCCAGGTTGGCCAACATTAGATAGCGTGTAAATATTTTTATGAGCAGCAATAATAATATTAGGTAATATTTCCATCCCAGTTTCATGTCAATATTAAAGGTGTTAGGATAAATGTTTTCCTTTCCATAAATGGTATGAGTAGCTTATTATTCTTATTGATATGTCTCTCAAATAAGCATTGCAGCTTTTAAATTAACATGGGATATTTTCCCTTAGGTCTATAATGTAATAGGTTGTTTGGACTAAATAAAATAGGCATTTGGCCGGTGATATTAAAAGTCTAGCCCTGGGGGCAGCTGCCACATCTGAAACAGGAGAAATTAACTAATACTTCCCAAACTCACTGCTCTTCTCACCACGTTCCTCCTTCTGGTGCTTATTTCATCCATGGCCATATATTCTCTGTTTTTTCTGATCACTTAGATTTATTTTGCTGTGATGTTTTGTTAGCTTTATTGAGCAAACTGACACCTTTAATTCGTTGATATATTGAGACAGTTTATTTAGTGAATTGTGAACATTTTTTGACTGGGTTTTTTTTTTTTTTCATAAAAGAAAACATAATTTATGACATATTATTTAACATGATAAGATCTTAAGGTGCAGTGACATGTAAAACAAACTGTTTAAAATCCAGTTGGGAAACAGCAGCTGAGTCACTTTTGTGAGATATTTTTCTTTTCATGTAATTATTTGCACAGCAGCAACCCATATCAAGCCAGTACTGAATCACTAAGCCACAGTACCTGTATTACCCAAAAGGAATGAGCTGTCTTCATGCATGCCTGAAAGCTTTAATGTGTAAAAGACTGCCAGAACACGTCTGCAGAACTGCTCTCGTGGCTCATATGAGGTAACTTACGTTTCTTTTGCACTACAATGTTGAAGGTAATACAAAATATATTTATTTATTTGATGGGTTTACAATTAATTTACTTTAAATGCTTACTGCTAATTGCATTGCTTGTGCAATATATATTTTAATTAAGTTAAAATTACAGTCTAACAATTTTTCACTTGTGTGCGAGGAATTGGTACACACCTACACACAAAAGCATGTGCATGCTTGCTTTTTCGACACTGCACGTACTCTTTTGACTTATGTAAACATGCACTGGTAACCAAGTACATATGTGAGTGCACACAAATGTTTATTTGAAAGTGTGAGAAAACCTGAAAGAATGAAAGTGAGAAAAGAAAACAGTCATTATATTGTGTTTACATAGCTCTGAAGTTTCTGTCATGTTGTCAGTCTGCCTAGACAGCTTGTCATTCTTTACTTGACTCAGCTGGAACTAAATTTATGCTCCTATTTTGTGGCTACAGCGTTCAGTTGTTTAACAATGAACATGTCATATACTGTAAAATAGGAAACATATATTTTTGCATGTATATTAATTACTCTAATTTTAACAGTGTAATCTCTTTTTGGTGTTTTAATTTATGAATTTATTTTTTGCATGCATAGCTGGTGCTTATTACATTTATGAGGGAAAAGGCAGATCCTATTACTTAAAACAGTCTCCACTTATATACGTTATAAAAACAGGACATCATGAAAAACATTTCCAACTTGAGAAATAATACATTAAAGGATGACGGAACCAATCTGATTGTTGTCATCCATATTTCTGATCAATTACCAGGTTTAAACTTAAATGTAATATATGTGTCACAGTCAAGAATAAATGACAGTGATGTCAAAGGCTTTTCAGTCTTCACTCTATCAACATAAAATATTAGAAACTTCAACGCCATTTGTTTTTCCCCTCAGTTATATTTCATAGATTTTGATTTATTCATTTTCTTGACAGTTGCTTACACATCCATTAGACTTCAAATCATCATTTATCTCACATGTAAAATATTGCCTAGAAAAATACTATGCAGACTTTTTTGACCAAACATCAGAAAACAAAGTGCATTATAATGGAATCAGAATATCATGAGAGTATAAGGCTGTGGAAACAACAGCAGAATTTCTCCACCATACACAATCAATATTTTCCAATGAATTAGCACACTGTACGTATAGCTCAAACTAACGGACCATAGCAGTATTTAAAAGTCAAGAACCATAAAAGCCTTTTGTCAACAAAGCCTCACATGTCATCACATTAGCAATGATCTAATAGACTTTGGCAGTGTGAGCCAGTGGTTGCTTTCCTCTAAAATGTGGTCACAGCAGCTGTTACAGCCTGAAAATGGAGATAGGATTAAAATGATTACATCTGCTTAAGAGTAAAAATACATATTTTAATATAGTGTCTGCTAAAAATAACATGAAGTATCTAGAAATTGCAAAATAAGTATACTGACGGCCAAAAAGTTGGAATTTTTTTTTTTAGCCACATTCCTCTTTTTATTCCCATTTATAAACATACACACAGTAATGCTATCTGTCAGAAATAAGTCATAATGTCACAATCATGTCATAAGAAGAGGTAAAAAATAAATAAATAAATAAAATAATAATAATAATAATAATAATAATAATAATAATAATTATTCCAACTTTATGGGCATCAGTGTTTGATAAAAGAGGACTTTTTTTTCATAAGCAGTCTTATTGTGTTATTTTGTGCAACATAATAGCACATTAAGCTATTATTGGTAGTAAAACACATTATCTGCATAAAGTAAAAAGACTGAACACCTGCTTTTACAATATAATTATGGGATTTTTCATATTTAAAGATTGTAATTTTAAAAAAAAACAGGTCCAGAATGTAGTAGGTGTGAAGTAAAATGCATCTAATTTCATTCTTATTAATAAAAGGACATGCAAATGACAAATAATCAAGATTGTTTGTTGCACTCTTCTGAAAAACAAGCCTAGAAAATAAGTCCAGATCTGGAAATCTTGCATGTAACTGTGACCTGACTGAGTTTTTGAAGCTCTGACATGTGCCTGATTATGATTTAAATGTTTACAGCATTTCTCAAGAATGGAAACAACTGTCAGGAGCAGACGACGCGTGACACAGAGCGTACGTGGTGAATAGTTTTTTCAGTGGCTGTTTAAAACAGAGTTCTTGATAGGAAGTCTGATATACCCTGAGCCTCTTGCTCTTGTTCATCTTGTGTGGTGACATTTTATTGGATAAGGACAGGGCTCTTTGGTGGCGACAGAGACAGGGTGAGAACAAAAATACAGAGCCACGACAAGGGAGGAGGGGGGGAAAAAATCTTTAAGCACCTGTAGGAAAGCACAATGCATAGTTTTGAAAACAGTAAGGGGAGGAATTTTTGTAAAATGGGCCAAGTCACGTCTTCAAGGCATCTGAGACAGAGAGATGAAAGCAGCAGGGAGCAGAGGAAATGGGGGTTGAGTAGGCGTCACCTGGAAAACTGCCCGCTATTGACAGGATCCCAACCAGGCAAGACGTCCTAAAAATTGACTTAACACAGTGCGTATGTTTTCAAGAATACGAGAGGGTTGTTGGGGGTGGCTGCAGCGTCAGACAGCTGTTACGAACCAGATCATCTACCTGCTTTAACCCATAAAGACCCAGAGCTACGTTTGTGGCAATAACAAAAATGATTTTTTCTCTCTTTTTACCCTTTCGTGAGTGTTTTATAATCATTTATTACTATATTATCCACTGCATTTTGCTTCTTTTTTTTTTTAAAGTAAAAATCAAACATGTTCCCATATTTAATTAAATGATGATGTAGATGTTTATAAAAGCTCCAATTAAAGTTGAGGGCTATTATATCAGAAACTGAGAAAAATAACTGATGACATACAAGCTCCGCCTACAACAGCACAAGGGTGTAAAGAATTGGAAAAAATGGGACATTTTCATTCAATCTGGGGAAACAGTATGTAAATGTCTGAATGTACCTGTGACCATTTCTGTTTTTGTTTGTTCTGTGTCTTGTATTAAAACAATAAAAAAAATAAGTTAAAAAAAACAGAGAAAAATGAAGAAAAAGTGACTTTTTCAGCAGAATCTTTCATTACTTGAATATAAACCACGTGTGTCCATTAACTGTCATTTATCAAACTCCGCTGGTTTTACTGATGAATCAATGCTGTAGAAGATGACAGTGTTACCTCTGAACATCCAAATGGGTCATATCTGATAACCATGAGAAGATGACAAACTGTATTATACACCAATTATTTACATGTGCTCATAGGATTAGTGGATCAATAATTCTGAAACATTTTAGATCAGTAGATGATTTTTGGTCACCGGTGGCTGTTTGGATCTTCACAGGTTAAATGAATGATTTGTAGGCTGGAACAGGCAGATGCCATGGATATCCCATCAAAAGGTCAACAGTGTTTATCCTGGAACTTGCAAAACTTCTGTCGTATGACGTGCGATAAGTATTTGTCAGCAGCAGGCACAGCCAAGATTAACAAGAGGCTGACTTATTCTCACAGTCCAGTGAAATCCAGTGATTTCCTGTCAACGCGAGGAGGTGGGGCACAGAAAAGTCTGATTCCTGTGGCGTTCGTGGTGTTGAAGGCTCATTTACGAGCAGGGAACCTGAATGATGTGTTTACTGTGATTCTAGATAAATAGGCTGTTTTTGTTATGACTCGGGTGATAAGCATTTGTATGATGGAGAGGCTGCGGCGATAACGGATGTTTAGGGCTGTCTGGTGTCTAGGTGGCCACCATTCACATACAATGGATGTTAAGACTAAAAGTGGCGTTAAAAATGTAGAAACGAATAGCTTTTAATGTCATTGAGGTTTACATGTTTATATTATCTGTACATTTTATCTAAACGTTTGTCCATATCTGTGGCGTTTAAGGCTCATTTGACTGAACTAAAAATTAAAAAAAAAATACACTTTAGATGGAATAAAACATCACATTAAACTCAAGAAATTAAAAAAAAAAAAGATTATCTCAATGATTTGGCACCTATTTAAGTGACTTCAAGTAGGAGACTTCCATTTATTTTTATTTTTTTAGCCTCATAGCATTATTGTCCATACACTATATTGACAAAAGTATTAGGACATGTTGAATTCAGGTGTTTCTTTTCTAACAGGGGTCTGGGATACAAAACAAGAACGACAACTGTCATAGTTTTATATTATGATCATGATAAATATCATTGCATTGGTTAGTTTGGTTTAAATTGTTATCTTTGCTTTCAAAATGCCTCTGAGATGTTTTTTTTTTATTATTATTTAATTTCTCTCCACATTGATTTTGTTAAGTTTTTTTTTTTTTTCATGACTATGATTTTAAATGTTTTACCTCTAAATTTCTTAAATATATATATATTTTTTTTTACCTCAACTAAGCATCTACTTTCTTAACATCTCACTTTGGAAGAAAAATCTCCCATTAAACATAAAAAGGAAATATTGATGTTTATAAAACAAATATATTGGGACACATCATGGCTACAGCTGTAACATGTCCTGTTCATGCTGATTTGACATATAATAATCAATATGATATTTATCACAAAATAAAACTGTATTATGACCTTTGACCCGTGAGAAAAGAAATAACTGAATTCAACATGCCCCTTTTGTCTATATTGTGTATGATTTAGGCAATTATGCAACCAGACTAATGATTTACAATGGATGTGTCAAGAATTTAGAAGAAGAAGAGCGTCACACAACACTAATACAAAAAAAAAGAAAGATCGCAGCAAAACAGTGGAAACCAAATGAATCTAATCCTGTTACTGTGAATAAATGGCAAGAAAGAAAGAAATTCTGACTTTATAACAGCCCTGGACATTTTCCAACAATAAGCAGATAAAGACTAGGGACACCTTTTTTCCTGCCACAGCTGTTAAACAAATCTTCCATCATGGCGCTCCAACGAAAATCCAAACAAAAAACAGACCTCTGCATTTCATGTGTTCACTTGGCAGCGGCACAACTTGTACTTTGTGTTGTATCCTCATTCTAATTTGAGCTGGCATCACTTTTCAAACCTTTATTTATCCAGGGAGGCTTTTGCTGAGCATGCTCGCTGTTTTTCACCAACACTCTGCTTCACATTCACACATGGGAGCTGTAGTCATCAGTTTTTATGGATAAAAAAAGGTATTGCACTGTCCTTCTGATACAATTCAATAGTATCTTACCTTTGGGTGGCTTGAAACTTTAATGTGTAATCAATCTAAATCCCATGAGGCTATCTATCTCTGAAAAGCACATGGTTTTCTTAAATGTGAAAAATGACATGCAAAGAGGCACCGTGTGAAGTAATCCAATGAGACAAAAAGAGACAAGAAAAACAGAGAAGTTTGTCATCTTTTCAAAAAGTCACAATATTATTTAATATAAAACACCTTTAAATTGAACATAATGAGGAATCCATGATCAGGAGTTCCACCAATCGTCTACCACTTGAAAGCTGCGTCCGGCGAGGAGCTCCGCCTCTACAGCAGCTGACTCCAGTGGTACATCCAAGTGCACACAGAAAAGGCTTGAAACATGCATTTACTATATTGTACAAAGTCAAAAGCGAAAAACAGGTGGTCTTTTTTTGCCTTTACCGGCATTAAGTCTCTAGTGCCTCCTGAGGGTTCCAGAGGCAAAAGGGGGACAGTCTTGATAGTTGGGCATGTACAGAGGTGTCCATTTGTTTCCTGGCACTTTGGGAGAAAGTGCCCTCCTCTCTTTTAGACCGACAGCTGAAGGGAAAGCGGAAACGTTGTGTAAGGCAGGAAAATTACTCAACATAGTTTAGATATTTAAGATAACAGTGACAGGCTTGTTTAATTTTGACAATCTGTAATGTCAGTGTCAGTGTCAGTGCGGCTCCTGTGCAGTTAAGTCGGCATACAGTGCTCTGTAGGTCCTGGCAGTAACAGATAGCTGTCTCGCTCTACAAATGCTCCCCCAACATGTTGCTGGTAACGATCAATGAGGAAGCACAATGTCCATTCTGGGTTTTTTTTATTCCAAAGATAGCATCATTTTCCTGTGTCTATGACAAATTCCATAATGGTGCTGCGTTTTTTAACAGACACATCAGAAATAGACTGAAGAGATTCCTCCCTTTTGTCCATACACACTGATGACACTTTGATAAACACATTTCATTCCCAGCTCCGTCCCTCCCTCTGTCTCTCTCTGTCTTTGTCCCTCCCCCTGTTCTTTTTCACTCACACACACAATCACACTACAGATGCCACAGAGGTGACGGAGGTCACCTTATTGTCTTCTGCCCAGGGCTGCAGGTTCTGCAGAGCGTAGAGGGAGGAGTTGTGCAGGCAGAGTGGGTCTGGCTGCAGAGGCTGGCTCAACGTCTTCTGGAAAGCTTCCTGCTGAAGCTGCAGCATCAGCCGGTTGGCCTGCTGCCTCTCGGCCTCTCTCTCCTCAGCCGTCTGTCTCCTGCATGAATGGAGGAGGCAGAGGAACACACGAGGCTTTGAATGTGTTTTATAAGGCTACATAAAAAAATATACAGTATCAAAGCAGGCAATATGTTACAGCACTGATAACCCATGGTAGTTCACAGTATTTTCTCTTATTTTTTCATATAGATTGAGCAAATATACATCTTGCATTATCGTCTCTTAAAAAGACGATATAAAAGACATAGATCTCAACTGTGTGTTCAGGACTGAAGGTCACAAAACGAATATGAGATGTCAAGTAATTTGAGGGAAAAGAACGTATGAAAAGCTTTTACTGCACAAAATGTCCTCTGAAGGCCTCTTGTACATTAAAACATTTTTGAAGGATTTCAATAAAGAAAGGAACAAATTAATTTGTGAACGATTGAACAAATAAATAAACAGAACTGATGGATGTGGGATGAAAACTGAGCAAAAGTGGCTCAAATATTTACCCATAACACCCACTCATTTCCAAATGCTGCGTATTTACAGTGTGTTTATTCAACACCTGTGTCAGTTTAGTTGGGCCTCGGGCTGGAGGACAGCTGATCAACATGACTGACAGGTGTTGGCGTGGAAACGTGACTAAGTGAGGGGGAGGAACACAACACCCAAAGCCCCGAGGTGAAACGTTACATCTTTTTTTGTTTCTCCTCAACACTACATATGTTACCACTAACATACATCCTGTGTAGTGGGTTGTAGTAGTAGCTGCCAATATTCACTTTTTTTTTTTTTTTTTTGCTGAAAATCACCACAGAAATCTTCTTTTTTTTCAGAACACTGGATGATACATCCTTTTGACTTGTAATATTTATGCTTGAGAATATCCAGAGTGGACATCATAAGGGTGATGATCGTAATTTTATTATTTTAAAATGGTTTTACTCTGTACATTGTAATTGTTTATTGTTTTGTTTATTTTTTTGATTATGGTGCAAACTAATAAAGAAAGAAAAAATAGGATGTTTTCTCCAGAGCGCACTAATTTTAGCAAACAATCGAAGTCTTTCTTAGCAACAAAGACAATCCGAAAAATTATTTATCCCACTGATTTGAAACCATCGCGGTGTTGATATAATAACTTAAAATAAATGTGCAATTAATGTCAAAAATCACCAACCGAGTACGAATGGCAGGAATGAATCACAGGCGGAAACACACCTCTAAAACACTCTTTCATGCACACCAACCTCCATCCATTAGCCACACATTATTGTTAACAGCATTATCATAATCTGATTCTCTGGCTGTTGATTTGATCATCCTCTTGTTACTAGCGTAGTCGTCACGCAAAGACATCCCTCATGCTCATCCTATCAGGTGCACACTATAGGGAAATGGCATAAATCTCAGCAAAACTAGAATATCAGAAAAACGAGTTAAGCCCATTCCCTTGTTACTCAGCATATGCACGTGTTTACTTCTAGCAAATGCATTTTTATTGCATCTTTTTATTATTTCCTCTGAATGCATTTTGTTTATTTATGTTTTAGTGCTATCTGACATATATCCAGCTTGAAGATCATTCCATACATATACATATTTTATACACATACACACTTCTGTTTTGTTTGTAAAAGGGATCAACTGAATAAATTGTAGTATTATGTTTACTTAACCCATTGGAGCAAATAGAGCCACTTTTTAACAGCCTAAAAGGACACTTTCAATGTCTTACACATTAAATTATTAAAAACTAATTTTAAGAATCTCTAGGATCATTTACACATTAAAAGCCTAAAAGGTAATTTAGCTCTTTGTAATTTGCTTATGAAATATGTGTCCTGTTCCTTTAACTAAGGGTAGGGCATCATAATTTGATTTCCTACTCATTTACTTCCAAATGGCTATAAACAACAGTCAGAATGAAGTGAAGGAGTGTTTTTTTTTTTCTGTGAACGGACTTGGCAGTCAATTCCTCCTGTGAGTGTTTCAGTATTGCTTCGGACAGCAAGTTTCTAAAAGGCCTTTCAGGAGGCTCGAGTAATTGTGCTTGGTCAAGTGAACTAGCCTCCGATGGCAGCTAAGCTAAGCAAAATAGGTGTTGTGTTGCACGATGCCTTTAATGCTTAAGCTGCGGGGCATTTTAGTTGTGTTTAAAGTAAAACACCAGTAAGCATTTTGGATCCAAGAGCAAAACACAGACACATTCGATGATGTTGATTTATAGCTACAGGAAAAAGGAGGGAGTGGCTCTTCTAAGCACAGATTCTGCTGTTATAATGACAAACTGCCTTCGAAAAACACATCAAATTGCAACAAATTACATGAAAATGAGACCTTCAAAATCATGTACTGACAAAAAAGATGATATAAAAATGCTGAACAACACTCCAGTAGCCTGAGGTCTTACCGCCATTTTGTTCGCCTGTTCTGAAACCAGGTCTTGACTTGTGCATCTGTCATCTTCAGGGCCTTGGCCAAGGTGGCACGTTCTGCCGACGCCAGATACTTTTGCCGGTGAAAGCGTTTCTCCAGCTCACAGATCTGTACCCGACTGAAGGAGGTACGAGGCTTTTTCCTCTTGGGCGGCGTCCGGTTCTGGTACGGGTGGCCGATGCGACGGGTCACTGAGAAGGGTGAGAGGGCGGCTGAAACAGGAAAGAAAGGACGAAAACGATGATTTATCTGAGCATGTTTAATGAAAAGTAATGCAGTGTTTAAAAAAAGAAACACTTTTTTGTTGCAGGGCTTGGCTTTAAGGGCTTGAGAAAAATGTCTGTTGTATCACATTTCCATTTCTGGAAATAGAAATATGCACAAACACTGGAATGATCTGTGTTTCTGAATCACAGACTTATTTCCCTTGAGATTGTGTTTGTGTATCCCTGTTTTATAAACAGAAGTTTGTGTTCCAGACCTTAGTTAGATAAAATAATTGTCCATTTTGTCTTAACTCTGGAAAAACCTGTGTGTTTGGGGAGCGAAGGCCCAGAAGCTGCCAATTGATGAAGAAAAATGTAATTACCACAACAATTCCCCTGCCAGATTTAGAAAAACCAAGCATTGCACTGCTTTGTACAGGGATGAAGTCCAAAGAAAAGTAATGGAGGAACAATTGAAAGCAAAGATATGGCGTTATAGCTCCAATAACAATTCACGATAACATATTCCTTGTGAATTGAATCTTAGGATTAAACTGACTTAAAGATAAATGCAAATCAACACTTAAACTCATTTTTGGTTTTGTTTTTTCAAAAATGACTTTCATCTGTGCTTCAGCTCCATGAATCAAATGCTTCAGCTGTGGAACATTGGGGTGGGTGGGTGGGGATGAGGAGGTACCTTGTAGGGGGATGGGGTGACTCACCTGGGCAAGCCCCCTTTGGGAAAGGATAGTCTGCTAGAAGGCCATTGCTGTCTCGCAGGTGAGCGAGCTCAGGGTAATAGCATTTGGCTAATGTCTCCACAGTGCTCCAGACTGGGACCCTGCCGATGTCTCCCTTGGGGAGAGGACAGAGGGACCCGGCGGTGGCCCCTGGCCCCCCAGTGGCCTCTCCTGCTTGGCTCTCCTCTGCCTGCTCCCCTAAAGGAAAGGGAGACACAGTGAGGTCCCACATCTGGAGCACAGCAGCAGCCGCCGGGCGGGCACCAACGCATAGCAGATAATCACATGAAGGAGGCCTGAATGATGAACAGAGTCTACTTTAACATCGTTTACCACTAGTGTCTCAAGTTAGCATTTGGAAAGGGTTTGGTACAAAATAGGATAACTGCCATTTAGAAAAACTGAGTGACAAATAACAGAGTTACAAACATGAATCAGACCTGTACTGTTCAGAAAATCAGTGTCGTCTCCTGTTTTTATGACTCTATACAATTCAAACCCTGTCATTAATCTGTTTCACCACATGTCAGTCCACATCAGAGGCTTTTCTTTTCTTCAAATGTATTATTTCCACACAAATTCATTTTTACATATACATTTTTCATGACCTGTAATTCTGTGTTTTTTTAAACCATGTCCCCAATATTTTTTGATTCCATCTCTTGTGTTAAAAATGTGCATAAAATAAGGTTTTGAATACACATTTGCTTCTACTGCTTGTATTGTATGCCTGAACCAGTTCAAACATCACACTGTATCTTATATATATATAGATGCTGATGAATGACCATTCACTTGAATAGAACTGAAAGGAATTAGTGTTTCATATTTTTTTTTATGTTTGTTTTATCCTATTACAAAATCCATATTAAAAGAAATTAAATAGTTACAGATAAAGCGGTCATGCAAAAATATATTGTCACATTAGTATTCTACATAATTACATATACATCCAATCATAAGCTGAAGAATCAGTCTCCATTTTTGCAGTTGTGCTTTACAGGTATTGAAAGCTATGTTGTATAAATAGATTTCTTCTCTTGGGAAAAAAAAGATGAAAAATGTTGTTATGTGTTATTTTAAAAATAGCTTTGTCACTGTAATGTTGTAAAAAATGCAAATTGCACACTGTGAGCCTTTCTTTCTTCTGTGCCTGGTGGTTCTCTTTCACATATCATTGTGTCTGGGTATTAATAACAACTTATCTTCTGCATCATAAAATATCTATGAATCCTGTCTATTTTGTCAGCCATGGGTAAACAGAAGATCAATAAATGTAATGAGATCGTTTTTGGCCATAGATCCACTCCCCAGCCACATTCTCATTTTGAAGCCAAATGGAAATCAACAACAGAAAAAAAACACCAGATTCCGTCTTCTTTTCTCTGCCTCTGTGTGTCTCTGTGTCATTCCTCCCCAGTATGCTGTTTTGCCTGCTGTCTTACAGGGTGTTTATTTGTTTTTGTTTTGTCAGAAAGCTCACCAGGAGCCAAAATGAATATGAAAACATCTGCATAGGTGTCCCCCGAGGGCGACGTGCTGCTACAGCTCTCACAGTTCTTAGCGACCTGAAAATTCATTTGCCACGCAGACAATTTGGATGGAAAATGGAACACGGAGCTATTATACGCTCTGCAGTTATTTCCAGTGAGCCGCCAACATCCCCCTGATGGTGCTGAACACAAGTGGCAAATTGAGGAGTACATGAGCAAATGATCTGTGAAGTTGAGATGAATAGCTTCAGTGTGTGGGTCACATAAAGTTAACATTACCTGAGTGCTCATTATAAACCCAGCTTTTCAGAATAAAATGAACACCGGCTGCCTTTTATTATCTGTCATACTGGAATTACAGTGACCATGGCTTTCTTTCCTCTCCTCTCATTATTATTATTTTTATCTCTGTTAGTAATTTGCATTTATTATTATTGTCAGGTTTAAGACTGTGTGTTGCATTGATGCTCAATAATAATAAAAACGTTAATTGTATGCCTTTAATGCCCCCTCTGGGACTTGCATCTGTGGTATTTAATCATGACTTTATAGTGACAATAATCCCACACTATTTCTCTAATATTCCTATGAGCTTTTATTGTGTAATGTAAAGCCTCAGTGGCTCTTAAAGTGACATTATCACAGTTCACATGTTCTCAAATTCCTTTATTATTTCCACTCAGAGTCTTGCAGTGACTTATAATAATGTATATGTTTAAACACAGGTTAGAAAGTTCATTTTTGGTTCGTTTCTGCCGTACATGGTCCGGTACTGAGAGAAAAGCACGTCTGTTGTAGCTCCCAACAGCAGGTCTGGCTAAATAATACTGCATTAGATGGCTATTTCAGGCCATCTGTGGGCTAAGTAATGGACCAGGCACACATGAGCACGTTCAGAGGCAACAAAAGTAGAACACAACATGCAGCATGAACCCTCTGGACCCGCCAACTGCAGCAGAACTCGGCCCTGCAGCATGCAAAATGCTGATAAATATATGATACAGTGATGCTATGGATACTGCATCAGTCACATTTAATGTTTTGACTGACGGTGTGAGACCTTTCAGGAATCAGATGTTCTCAGATTTATCAGTGGCTATTATTACTTGTACTGTAAGTTAAAAATAGGACAGCGTATACTGTAATGTTGGAGCTTCTCCCAGAAAACAAAAATGGATTTTACTGCTAAATTAAAAGCTATTCATAAAAATAACCCCATGGTAATATATTTCAATTCTATTTATGCACATTAATGCATTACAATAACCAATTTGTTAAATATTAGTGCTTTTTTCTGCAGCTTATTATATATTTATTGTTCTATAGTGGGTTTAGAATGACATATCCTTGTAGTATTATAAAAAAAAAAAAAAAAAAGAACAAATAAAATGTGAAAAATCTACAATTCATTAATGCAGTTATGAAAAAATACTATATATGGATGTTATATTAATGCAAACAATCTGGATCCAATGACACTAAAAAGAAACGGCTTTAAATAATTCATATTTTAGGTGCTCTAGCCTATGGAAAAAGTAGATTTTATTAGTTTTACTATGAGAAACTTGAAGATTAAAAACATTTAAACATTTAATGCATCTGCACAGAGTCATATCCATTAGCATAGACGCTAAACCATATAGGATTTATATTTATTCATAGTTTTATAGCTTATTTAAGGGGGAGGGTGAATATTTCAAGAAGAACTGCAAAAATAACCTGACTTTCTTCCACCTACTTCTGTAAAATGAAAAAGAAAATGGAAGAGAATACTAAATCTGCAGTCTAGGTAATACAATTTAGCATAAGCATATCAAAAAATAAAATGCTGCCGTTGAGAACATGTTTCCCATAATAAAACCACTTATACTTAATAACACTTCTCGGTGACAGCGCCTCCCTTCCCCACTGCGGATATTACCTTTGTAGCAATCTAATAAATATATCCGTGAAGGATTCTAAAGGGGGATATTGAAATATAACATGAACATATATTGCTATTTATTACACAGTACGGGACAAAAGGCAGGGCCACTGTGTTCTGTCACAGCGGGAATCGGTGCAGCAGGAAAAACAAAGGCACGTCAGCCACTGCCATAAATGTAGAGCTTTAAGTTTTAATGCAATTAAAAAAACAGATATTTACTATTTACCAGGTAGAAGTGGGTTAATTATATTTTTTATTGGCGCCACGTGGCCTGTATGGTGCAGCCTATTATAGCTCTGTTTATTATTATTATTATTATTATTATTATTATTATTATTATTATTATTATTATTATTATTATTGGAGGGAAAAGAATATGTGTGCGTTTGTACTTGTCGTTTTTAATTTATTTTAGTTGTTTTTTCTATTTGTATTATTTGTTTTTATGTTTTTTATTGAATATTATTATAATTCCTCGCTTCTATTCTATTCTATTCTATTCTATTCTATTCTATTCTATTCTATTCTATTCTATTGTATTTTATATGCTCATTTTGTGCCCATTCATGATTGTCCTTTCTAAAAATTATTAATATATTCTGATGTTCTGTCTTCTGTCTATGATGTGTTCATTTTTCTTGGTTATTTTTCATGTTTTCCAAACCTTTCCCTACTATTGATTTAAAAAAAATACCCTTTCTATACCAATTAATACAAATTCCCTACTATAGATTTAAAATAATAATAATAATAATAATAATAATAATAATAATAATAATAATAATAATAATAATAATAATAATAATAAT
>JAQQZY010000002.1:12426608-12438875 GCA_030068375.1 Ostorhinchus rueppellii
TAGGCTCCATGCGACCCCCGTGACCCTAGTGAGGATAAAGCGGGTATAGAAGATGAATGAATGAATGAATGAATTTTGCAATGTCCTTTGTGGTGAACAGCAATGTAAAACTGGATAAAATGCACTGCTGGTGTTCTCAAGTGGATACTAGAACCAGTTTACCAGATGTACCTAATAAAGTGGCCAGTGTGCACATGTATGATAAAAAAATTACATCGTCATATATGAAGATGTCTGGATTAATTGTAATAACAATATATCACCTAATAGGTAACAAATATTCTAAAGTCACTCATAAAGATGCACATATGTAATCTACAATTTAGATTCTAATGCATATGTAGAAGTTGTGTGTCTTTAACCCATAAAAACCCAGTATTACTTTTGTGGTGGTTCTTAACAAAAAAGTTTCTCTCTATTTAACCTTTCATCAGTGATTTATAACCATTTATTATAATATTACCCTCTGTAGTTTTCATTGTTTCAGTAAAAATCAGGTATTTTTCTTTACTTAATTCACTGATCATGTAGATGTTCATAAAACTCAGATTAAACTTGAAGGTTATTATAACAGAAACAGAGAAAACTGAAGAAAAATGGACTTTTTCAGTAAATCTATCATTAACTAAATATAACCCAAGTGTCTCCATCTACTGTCATTGATCGAACTCCGTGGGTTTTGCTGGTGAATTTTTGTAATTGCCACAAAAGTAGCAGTGGGTCTTTAATAAGCGGACACATAATACAGAAATTTTACTTTTTTCTGGTTATTCACATCTTTTTTGTGAAAGGATAATTTGTAAATGTAAATAGTCAGAATGTTATGTTTTTATCGCACTAAAAAAAAGAAGAAAAACTTGGAGTTGTCATGATTTATAGGTTGTTATGTTATTATTTTAGTATTTGAGACCAAATTGGGATGAAAGTGGCTCCTGAACTAAAATGAGTTCGACACCCCTGATTTAATGGAAGGATCGGAACTATTTGCTCAGTTAACTCCAGGTGGGAACTTTTTAGTGGAAATCTGATAACTTTTAAAGTGCTACATCAATAAAACAAGCCCCAATAGTCATGCAAAACCAGTATTCAACACATTTTACTGAATTTGAACAGACCTGAATTCTTTCAAACCACTGCGTACGTTCACTCACCGACTCGTGAGCTGTGAATCACTTGAACAAGTAAGCATCTTTACGCTTCCCATAATTAAAATGTTTCTCAGTGTTCCTGTTACCCTATATTTCCTTAAGTGTGGGCCTTTTGTCTCATGTTTACTTTTGCTGGCAGATAACTGACGGCAGATCAAGACGCTGAGCTATTTGCGATGAAAGGTTTTGACTGCAGAGATGAAAGTTTGTGAATTCCAAAGCAAAACTACGTCTCTGGTTACAAAGCGAGGTCAAACCACTTGTAGCGGCTAGATTTTAGCGGTGATGGTGCCATAGGTGGATGAAAACACACAAGTACAGCAGCCATGTCTGTTATTTCAAGATCTCAGCTGTCTCGGCACGTCTCGGTCATTTAATGATACATGTATTTATTTATTAAATTTTTCTTTTTTTTTTGGAGGGGGGGGGGGGGATAGTCATGTGACGAAATGTTTAAGATGAAATTTGTTAATGGGTCATTTAACAGAATCTTGATCGTCCATGGAAAGTACGGCACATATTTCTGTTGCAGAGGCTTGTCGGGGCCATCGGTGTATCAGCGCTCATCTGAAATGCGATCTTTCACATCTGCGTCTTTCCACCGTGGCCGACTTGTTGGCTACTGTAACTGAGGGGATTGTTTTGTTCCACAACAGAGCAGCTCCTTCTCTCCTTTGACTGTCCACCCATAAAAGTGTCAGGATTTAAATATCTGGATTAAGAACGAGTGAAGTGGCTGCCATTTTCAACAACTCGTGCAAAACGTCTTCTGGACGACATCGCAGACTTTCAGCAGGAGGAAAATGCATTAGTCCCAATGGATCAGAGTCCAACCTGAAACCAGATAGCATGCTTTTATTAAGAAGGACACAAGTTAATTTATGTCAGCGCTTAAAATGAGCCTGTTGCTGTTCCCTATGTTAATGATGAAGCAGGTGTTGTGGGGTTTAACCGCAGACAAACAACTGGCACATTCTCAAGGCTGTGTCGAAATCCAAAAGCGCGATCATTACCAAAGATTATTAACAGTTTGTAAAGTTAATATCAGTCAAAGTAATGATGTTTTATTACAAGAAACCCCAAGGATCTTTCTGATACAAATACGAGAACACGTCGGCACAGGTTTTCACCGCTTACAGGAGTTACTTAAGAGCTCTACAGAAGGGAAGCATACACAACATTACACAGCAGCAGAGTCAGAGAAAGAGCGTGACACTGCTGAACTTTGTGCGGCGTGTCTGTGCACGTACGGAGCTTCTGCTAATATTGATGCATTCCCATCTGCCTTTGTCTTGCTACAGCAGAGGCCTCAGGATGGCAGTTTGGAAAAAAGTAGCAGCAACACACTGACTCATGGAATGAACACTTCAGCTAAAGCAAAAAAAAAAAAAAAAAAGAAGAGGCATCTGGACAGCATCTCTTTCCCGGATCCTCTGAACTATCGAGCCTCTTGAAACGTTTTGTCGCCATGCTGTCCAGGCTTTGCCATTTTCATTCCAGTGCAGCCGCTCTGCTCTTCCACCTGTCATCTGCACTCTGAGCTCCCTGTGGCCAAAGTGCTGACAGCTCCTGAACGTGAGGGGAGTCACAACACCAGCGCCAGGGGAGAAGTGTATTGATGTTAGCCTACAAACTGTATTTAGCTGTCTGCTGATGTAGTGCTTCTTATATCTGTTCATTTAACACTAACCTTTGTACAAGTTGGGGAAATGTCATCTGTGAAATTGTATCAATAGTCGCTTTTCCATTAGGCTTATGCACAAAACTTTACCAATATTTACTAAATGTAAAAAAAAAAAAAATAGAATTGTATACTGTAATGTCAGTTTTTCCATTTCCTTATTATTATTACCTCTTCTGTACTAAATTTAAAAAAAAAATATTCGGTTTCCTCACATACTTATGGAAGCCCATTTCTGCCAGTGTAAAAAAAAAAAAAAAAAGATGAGCTAAAAAGTCATAATTACAAGAAAGAAAATGTGCATGTGCTTCAGTTGTACCAACAGAGAAACAGGTCCATGAACGCCTCACTGGTCCAGCTACACAAATGACGCCATCCCATGTTTGAAAGGTTGCTATTACAAACCCCACAGAGTTTGTACACATTAGAAGATCATTTCAAAACCACATTAAAAGAAATTCTTTCAGTTTGTTTTGCTCCCTGCAACAATGACCTAATTTAATACTTCAAAGTTATATCATGCACTCATGAAGTCACTTGTAATAGAAACCTTTCAAACATGGGATAGCGTTGTGCGAGGTGTTCATGGACCTGTTTCTCTGTCGGTACAACTGAAGCACATGTGCATTTTCTTTCATGTTATTATGACTTTTTATCTCATAATTATGACTTTTTAATCTTGTAATTACAATTTTTCTTTATCTCATAATTATGATTTCTTTATTTCACAATTCTGAATTTTTATCTCATCTTTTTTTTTTTCCACTGGCAGAAATGGGCTTCCATACATATACCGCACCATGTTTCTTTTAAAAACTCCTCTTCTTCGCTTGTTGTAACATCTGTCCACATCCGTTTTGGTTTTTTTAATCACGACTATTTTTCAAAAAGGTCTTTCCATTGTACTTTTGTATAATGTACCAATTTCAAAACAACACCCAAAAACCACCTCTTGCCAGCCCAAAAACGTTTAATCAAAAAACAAGAGCTTTGGTGAAAATGACGTTTTTCCATTTGATACATTTTTACATGCAAGTTATATTTGTGATATTTGAGGGTCAATGGAAAAACGACTAGTGACTAGCATAAAAATGATAAAACAAGAACCAACCACAGCAAATGATAAAAGCTGATGATTTTGTTGATTTTGCTGTTTCTGCAAACTGTGATAACATACACTGACCGGCCAAAAAAAAGTTGCACATGCAGTATTTGACTGCATTATCTTTGCTTTTGATTAAAGGAGACATTCACTGGATTTAACTCAGCAGATAGTTCAGATCCTTTCATGGGTAAATACTGCAGTGGTTAATAATGTTTGAGCTGGAACAGGTTATTAAACTGTAACTGCAGTGAGTGTCCTCTCATGTCTTTAACATGTAAAAGACTGGACAAAACCAGGACTGATCAGGATCATCAGGTATATGACAGAATGGTTCAGGGAGAACGAGCCATTATTTTCACACATGGTTTAGCCAACATATGGTCCGGACTCTATTTTAGGATGTGATGAAGACTTGATGCAGCCGTCTGATTCTGCATCATCAATAATCAAAAAATGAATGCCACTATGGATGAAAAAATATTCTGAACCTTATTGTGGCACTATGTCAGCATTATATGTCAAAACAGATGTCACGGTGAATGTCTCCTGGAATTAAAACCAAGGATAATGCAGTCAAATATTGCATGTGGAACTTTTTTTTTTTTTTGGCCGGTCAGTGTATGTTATCACAGTTTGCAGAAACAGCAAAATCAACAAAATCTTCAGCTTTTATCATTTGCTCTGGTTGGTTCTTGTTTTATCATTTTCATGCTAGTCACTAGATGCTTTTCCATTCACTCTCAAATATCACAAATATAGCTTGCATATAAAAATGTATGTAATAGGAAAATTACATTTTTGCCAAAACTCTCGTTTTTCGATGTTGTGTGATTTTTTTTTTTTTTTGGCTGGGCAGTGTATAATCCAACACTGGAATTCACACCCACACTGCAAAAAAAGTGTACTTTTTTCATTTCTAATCAAAATATGTCATCACAATTAAAATAAGACATAATCACCTAAAGAATGACTTTTCAGTGAGACATAAGAACATATTTTTAGGCAATAGATCTTATTTCGAGAAATCTTACTAAGATAATTTTCACCTGTTCCATTAACACATTTATTTTTGCTTGAATTAAGCAAAAGAAAATATTGAATCAAGTGTTGAGAAGCATTCATTTTTACCTCACTGTCTTATATTTTACTGTTCTACTTTTACATTTAATATTATTGTTGCACATATATGTTTTATCATACATATTTATTTTCTAATGGGTTATCTGTGCATTTATTTATTTCATTAAGTAACATTAATAAAGCAGTATGGACATAATAATTTCCTTTGGGATTAATCAAATGAATATATTGCATCATATCTTAAAGTTGAAACGTGGATGTTTTTATTCACGTGACCAGACGTTTCAGTTCCTCTGGGCACCATAAGCTCTTCTTCACTGTTGGAGACGGTTTATATTTCACTTTTAAATTTCAATTTGTATCTTGCTGTTTCCTCCAGTGCCCATACATGATGCTATAATTACATTTGGGCAATAGGGTCTAAAAGTATTTCAATTAGTAAGAATCGGGGGCATTTCTCTGCTGCAGTCCCACTTTGAGATTCAGGCTGACATGAACGCAAGGCTGTCATGTGATCTCACAATATGACCAACCAAGCAGGACACCCAGCTGGGTGTAATTTTACAGAAAAAATATTGCCTGGTTAAACTACTACAACAGCGAAATGTACTTTGGTTCTTAAGTTTAGTAATGAAGAAACTGCATTACATGGCAGTCTTATTCCAAATGTTCCATGTAGGAATAATTAGAATTAGAATAAGCAAAAATTTAATGTCTGTCTCTCTGCAGGTGACAGTAAATTGTCTTTGCCATGGTTCCTCAGTGAAAACACAACATAGCAAAGAAGCACAATTAGACATGAAACAACTACATAAAACATCTGTTTAAGCTCTCTCAAGATATATCACACAGCATGTGAATCTACAGGGGTCAAACATAAATCTTCAGATCTCATAAGACGATGTTTGACGCATCATGAACAGGACACAATTCGAAGTTATTAACATTAGCTTCATTCAGCAGGGAAATAAGTTTGACCCGGTGCAGTTTTGTTACTTTAATAGAGCCTCGATATAGATCTGTTTTCACAGGATGTCTCCTTCACAGCGTGTGAAGACGCCCCCATCTGCCACCTCTGAACAGGTGATGTATGGGCTCAAACCCTTGATGTTGGCCCATAATAATCCCAGGACAAAGCTGAGAGTGTTTGGAGAAATACAAATACTACCACCATGGTTCTACTTTCAATGAATCCAGATAAGACTCGTTCATTCGTCGGCCTATCTCGGATCTTCTGCTTGAGTTGTATTACCTTCACGTCAGCGGATGCCGAGGGGAGATCAGGTTAATAACCATTAACAGTGAACACGGTTAAACTGATGAAACCTTTGATGTGCAGTGATAAGACTCAGGGCCGTCAGCTTTTCTTGTCCTGGCAAAATACATATGATGAAAGAAATCATGTCTTTTTTTTCTCTGCATTTTGTCATAATGTTATTTGAGACTCCAACAATGTTCAAAGACTCTGTGTTTTAATCAGCTGATATTGTGTTTGATAGAACAGTTTAAAACCCTTGTGCGGCCTTCCACATCCCATAGACGAAGGCAGTGAAATGGGGTCAAACTGACCCCGAGGACAACACAAGTGTTAAGACCTGTGTGTATAGTAGTATTATGTTGCCACTTCTGTAATCTGAAAACTATGGTCCTGACTATAAACAGCTTAGGAACTGAAAGATCATTTCATTGCGCTGAAATATTGTGCAATAACAAAATAAAGCAATTTGAATTTGAGTTTAGTGGTCAGTAATTTCAGCCAACACAAGTGACCTTACTATTATGACGAAAAAAAAAAAACTTTTTTTTTTTTTACCTAATTCATCAAATACTCAATTTCAAGTATAATTTGTCTCGAGTTTCTCAAATGTTCTTGTTTCTTGAAAAATCTAAAAAAAAAAAAAAAAGTTTTTTGCAATTATTGTAGGAAGGTGATGATATTTTTCATTTTAATTTATGTCTTCCAATTATTCACTTCATTGAAAACAAATAGACACTAAATAAACCCATAAAGACCCACTGCTACTGTTGTGGCAGTTCCCAAATTAGATTTTCTCCCTATTTAACTTTTACATTGTAAGTGTTTTATCATATTATAATATTACCCTTTGGATTTTCTATTTTCCACTGTAAATCATGCATTTCCTTATATTTAATTTTCAATATTTAATTTAGATGTTTATGATAGCTTTTTAAATCATGGGGTTATTGCATCAAAAACAAAGAAAGCTCAAGAAAAAGTAACTTTTTCAGCAAATATATCAAGAAATGAACATAAAAACAAGTGTGTCCATCCACTGTCATTGATCCAACTCCATAGGTTTTACAAGTGAATCAATGTTGTAGAAGATGATGATGTTTCCATGGTAACTGCAGAGCCTCTGAACATCTAAATGGGTCATATCTGATGACTATAAAAAAATGACAAACTGCATTTTACACTAATTATTTACATGTAGTGACAGGATAAAAGGTTTCACAGTGATTTAACATTTTAGGTGAGTAGATGGCTTTGGTCACCAGTGGATGTTTGGGTCTTTATGGGTTAACAAAAATACAAAAAGGAGGTTGGATACTGCACACATGTGAATTTTACTACACACTGTACATACTTGTACTGCGTCTTTTTAAGTCTTGAGTAGATATTTTCATTCTCTAGTTTATTTTAAGCACATCTATAAATCTATATTTCATGTATGTTTTTTTTTTTTTACTGTCGCAGTGTTTTACTTTTTTGTATTGTACTTAAATGTCCTTTGTATAAAACAAATGTGCTATATTAATTATGTTTTCTCATTTATTATTATATACTGTTGCTCATAAAGTTGGTTTAGTTTTGTTTTCAGATACATTCCTCTTTTTATTCCTATTTCAACACATCACTAATCACCTATGACCAGGTTCAATGATCCCAAATACACTTTATCAAGAATAAATCTCAAAGGTTGCTGTTCCATTGACCCTCAAATATTGCAAATATAACTTGTGCATAAAAATTTTCCTAATGGAAAAAAACCCCAACAATTTTGCCAAAACTCTTGTTTTTCGATTAAAAGTTTTTGCGCTGGCATGACATGGATTTTCAGGTGTTGCAATATTGGTATATTATGCAAAACTACAATGGAAAGACCTTTTTTGCAAAACACAAAAAAATGGATGTGGATGGACAACAAGAGAAGAGGAAGAGTTTTTATTAGAAACATGGTGCAGTATGTGTGGACACACCAGGAAATCAAATCATTTTTTAGTGTAGTACTGGGTAGAGGGGTGATATATAATAATAATAATGAATATATCTGCAAATCAACATGATATTTGCATTCATCACCATGTTTATGGAATGACTTCTCATGTCATGTTGTGATAAATAAACAAATTATCATATTTGTGATTTAATTGGAAAAACCGACATTACACACTTATGTTTTTTTGTTTTTTTTTTACATTTAGTAACTACTAGTAGTTTTGCACATAAGCTTCATGGACTGAAGTGACTACTGTCTGAATCATTTCATAAGAACAGATGCAAATATTTTATTTGATCTTTATGTTCTACAGTGTATACATATGCACTTACCATACACTTATTTATAGACACACATTCACATCCTATTTAATGTGAATAGTCAAATATTCAATAAAACAGTCATCTAATACTATAACAGTGTTATTATAATTTCCCATGTTAAAAAATTCACCTTTTCTCAAACACATCTTCACTAACTCCATATGTTGAATCGTATTTCTTGGATTTTATTCCAGGGGTTTGCTTTTTTTCAGCCTTCTTGTTATTTACTTCAGTGTTATTTTTCTCTGTAAACTGATGCTCTCATGTCTAACCACTTGTTTATGCTCTTAGATTGACTAATCTAAAGATCTAGATAAGGGGGGAAGCAATCCTTAGAGAGGAAGTACCCTTATGGGACAGCAGAGCCAGGCAGCCTGCATCCTCCTGCTTCACATCTTCAATGGCTGCACATCCAAAACTGAGAGCAGATGAGATAGGGGCCAGAGGAAGACATGTTGGATTGTACATTTGACTCATGGCTCGCCCTAATCCTGCGATCTAGAACATGATTGATGGTGGTTAATGGAGCGTGAATGGTAGTTTCTCACTAAGTGCCATCATTCATACGTTTCAGGCCTCAGTGGCTTTGCTTCAACTGTCAGAAATGAAATGCTTAATTGAAAAATGCTCCACAGTCTGAAGCATTATGAGGATGGCAGAAGATCCACATGGTGCTTCAGGTATTTTCATTCCTGTATCAGTGAGGTACCGTGAGGTGACTGACGCTGGTCTGTGAAGAGGAGGTGTCTGGTAAACCTTCTGAAACCTTCTTCCACAGATCAAAACAAACTCCATGTCCTTAAGAACTACCATCAGGGTGATGCTGACTGATGGACACTGCTGGGAAATTTACTCCTGACATGTTACAGCACGGATGTAGATTCCAATAAGGACAATAGAAACATGTCCTTACCAATAATTTAACATTTCTGTCATTTATTGAAACCTGTTAGCCTCATTAATAGAACTAATTACATCCCATAACTGTTGCCTGCAGTACACAGTACACTATGTATGGACTTTAGCATGTTTTGTAGTTTGTCACACCACCATTAAAAGACAAAAGGGACATCATGAGTTTTTTGGGGTTTTTTTAATCCACTATTTATTTCAATACATGCATATAATTCAGGTAAAATTGTCGCATCTCTGCTCTGTCTGTCTCTATTTTCTAGTCTCTGTCTGTTTTCTGCTCCCTGTTGTTTCCCTCAGTTCACCTTTCACCTAGTTCTTTTTCTCTCTCTCTCTCCTCTGTCGCTCTGATTAGTCAATCAGTTCACCTGGTGAGCCCAGCTGCTGCTCATCAGGGGACTCCTATATAACCTCCCTTGTCAGTCTGAATCCTTCGCCAGATAGTAAAGCCTCGTCTTCTATCCAGCGTGTATCCAGAGGTCCTGTTCCTGAGACCTGATCTGTTTTTGACCCCTGCCTGCCAGCCTCCTTGTTCGACCCCAGCCTGCCTGACCTAGCCTCTTGCCCGTCTGCTCCGGATCCTGAACTGCCTTTGTCTAACCCATGATTACCACCTCAGTCCTGTGTACCGACCACCCTTCTGGACCTCGACCTCGCTAGTCCTCCTCCACCCCGGCCATCGGACCGCCTTCTACCTCACGCCCAGGACCCCAGCCCCCAGTCCCCGACCATGGACCGACGCCGACCAAGCCCCTGCCTCACGCTTTGGATCGAGTCGCCTTGGATTCCCGTTATTGTACTAGGAAGTGCAATACTGAAGATTTGATTATTGGACTCTTGATTATCTGGTGTTTATCCAGTTTATTCATAGACCTTGTAACTAAAGACAATAAAATCTGTAAAAGCTTCCATACTGAGTGTTTCCTGCGCTTGGGTTCAAACCTGGTATTTAACAAAAATGCAGGTTTTCAGAAACATCAAATATGATCCTTTTGGAAATTCATCTTCTACAGCACTGATTTTCCACTAAGACCAATATACTTTGACAAACAGAATTACAGATGCTTGCTTATACATTCTGTAAATTACAGTAGGTCATTCATTTATCAGACAGGGCTAGTTGTTTGTTTACTTGCTTTACTAGTTTCCGCGACTTCCTGCCCAACCCACCTGAGCAGCCTATAAGACATGTCACAGCAACATCATTGTAATGCAGTGTGAAACTCTACCAGATTTAGTACATTATATATTTTTGCTGAACAACTCACTTTTCCTTCACTTTTCTCCAATTTCATATCATATCCTTAAATGTACTCAGAGCTTTTATGAAGATCTACATGAACGATGAATTAAATAAAGGAAAACGCCTGGTCTTCGGTGAAAAAAAATGCAAAATGCACACAATAGTAGCCTGTAATAATGAATGGTGATGAATCACTTAAGAAAGGTTTGATCTTCCCACAGTTTTACTTATTGTAGACTGAGATTTTAATGGTCCTGAACGGGTTCTTAAGCTCCAGGTCAATTTACAGCAGTGAACTACTTCAGGTCTTGATCAGCTGTTTTAGATTACATTCAACTTTACTGTTATTGTACATGTCACAAATACGAGCCAACAAAATACTGTATGTATTGAAATAATTCTTTACTTTGTCCTGAACTGCACACCATAGGAAAAGAGTTGACAAACATGAAGATGTGAAACACTGGATATAACCTACTCTATCAGTTGGAATCCACAAAGATCTGGTTTGACAGATGCAGCAAAAATTAGCTAATGCACTAGAGTTAGCTAATATTAGCTTGCACCAAACTGAATTTTTTATCTCTCTCTTTAAAAAAAACAAAAACAATTATAACTTTACTTATTATCAATAATATCAATCAATAATGTCAATAAATGGATGTATTTATAGATTCAGGGACATATTGAATACAGAGCTAACATACTAGAGTTAGCAAACATGCTAGCTTTACCTAACATTAGATTGAAGATTAAATAAAACTTTATTGATCCCTTGGGCAGAACCTTCAGAAAGGAGCACACCACCAGTTTTCCATACTGAACTGTGTTCTTCCCTGATCTTAGATGAGTTGATACATACCTCTCTTATCTCTGTGTGTGTACTCAATCACCCTGGCGCATGGTGCAACTTTGTTAGCACATAGCATAGCTCATTATTTCCTCTGGGTCCAAACGGTTATGGGTAGAGGATTTTCCAGGAGTGATGATATTACTGCACCAACACCAAAGTTCTCCTTAGAAAATCACTACGTTTTATTTTGTGTAACCATACTTGGGTCATGTACCAACTCACGTAACTGTATTTAAATAGGGAAAATGTGGAAGTGCTTGGTTGCTTCTATCTTCAGGTCTGTTTGGACCCGGAGGAAATAATGAGCTATGCTAAGTGCGAACAAAGTTGCACCGTGCATCAGGGCAACTGAGTGCACACACAAAGATAAGAGAGGTATGTATCAACTGGTCTAAGATCAGGGAAGAACATAGTTACCTACACCAAGGAGGTTATGTTTTTACCGGCGTTTATTTGTTTGTTTGTCTGTCTGTTTGTTAGCAACTTTACAGAAAAACTACTGGACGTATTTTCTTGAAATTTTCACCAGTGATACAGAATCACCCAAGGATGTTCCCATTAACTTTTGGCCATGATCCGGATAAATCTCTGGATCCAGGATTTTTTTTTTGAAAATCCAGAAAATCCCTATCTCTCATCATTGTGCAAAATTTAAAAAATCATATCTCTGTCAATATTCA
>JAQQZY010000002.1:12542663-12553844 GCA_030068375.1 Ostorhinchus rueppellii
GTATCAGTTAAACATATAAAAGCGGTGGATGGTTTATTTTCTGTCATTCAGAAAGGAGGAATTCCATCAACCTCCAGATTCCACATGCTGTCAGAGATCAGCTCACTAAGCTGTTGAACAGCCACCCTGAGTTTTATAACTGTGCAGAAACAACGGCGGCATTCATCATTCAGACTGGTAAGTAATGTTTTCTATTCAAGTTGCCGTATTACAGCTGTGGGTTACCTTTATCATATACCCTCTTTACTTTGTACTCTTTTGTATGCACTTTTCACCTCTGTCTCTTTAGCCAGTGGATGTGAAGTAGTTGCTCTGGGCACTGGTAACTTCAGTACCAAAGAGAATGCATCATCGAGTGGACGGATCTTACATGATTCACACGCAGTGGTGACTGCAAGGAGATCACTTATGAGGTTAGTGGTGAACATCAAGTTTACCTTTTGTAAATTATGTGTTTTACTATGCAGTTATTACATTCAAACTTGCCTGCCTGTAAAATAAGTCGACTGTAGCCTTCGCTGGCTTTAATCACTTTTGTTTGGTGTGTGCATATATATATATATATATAGAGATAGATAGATAGATAGATATCTCCAACATTTATCTGCCGATATTGTGAGAAATATGCAGTATTTGCATATTACTAACCATTCTCATGCTGTGCTTTCAGATTTCTGTACAGACACCTGCTCATGTTCTTCAGCAAAGCATCCAATTTGGCTGAGAAATCGGTCTTTCAGCAGAACAGCAGTAGTGGACTTGTCAGCCTGAAGAGTGGTATTACCCTCCACCTCTTTGTGAACCAGCTCCCAAAGGGTGCTGCCCAGTCCAAGATGTGAGTGTGTTGCTGTTGTTTTTATTTACCTCATAAAACTTGTCTCAGTATGGCTTTGAATGTTAGCAGATGTAAGTGGGTTTGTTACTAGTAATGGCAGTAAAAGGACACTTTTGGGATGAAAAATAGCATAAAAAATACTTTTGACTTTTTCATTGCTCTCCTCTTTATTCTCAGGCATTTGAACCCTCTTTCCATTTCTGCATGGCGTACCAACAGTGACCTCAGCTTACACGTAACATTGGAGGGCCAGGTGTGATCCTGTTCCTTTTTTTCCCCCCCTGCTGCTTAACTATCTGAAATGACTGGATTTTCAAGAAGCAAATCAATTATGTAGATTAACTTTCCTTTTCAACAGCTGTAACAACAAAAAATCTATTTCTTTTCCTTTTGAAGATTTACTCCGTTTTCTCATCAGCCTTTGAGCACTCTGCTTCCAAGGTTGTTAGTATGTCTGCCACAGACAAAATCACCCAATGGCAGGTTCTGGGTTACCAGGGCGCCCTACTCAGTCACTTCATTGAGCCTATCTATGTCCAGAGCATCCTCATAGGTAAGTCAGAAGTTTACACTGTTGGTAAGGATGATCAGGAATTTCCTGCATAAACTGGGCTGGATATTGGCAAGCATAGTCATAGCTCACCAGTGCATCTGATTGATGTCTTCATATCACTCCGCAAGTAGTCCATTCATTTGAAGGTTATCTCATGTGTTGTAAGAATTTTAGAGTGTGGTAGAGAAAATATCACACCATGTGGTCCACCGTGCATGGGACTATCTGCCCTTGTGGTTTTCAGTTTTGCAATTGATTTTGCATTGGTGTTTTGTGTGTGTGTGTGTGTGTGTGTGTGTGTGTGTGTGTGCTTGTCCAGCCCTGCAAGTTAATGGGCACTTTTTTCAATGACGCAAAAAGAACAGGGGTTCAAGCACCCTTTGGGCCCTGTGTGTGCATGTGTGTTTTATACGACTGTATACAAGTACTTAAAGGAATAAGAAAATGTTACATTATTCACTACAGAAAGTGTCATTTTATTCAGTGTCGTGATATAATTTGTTCCTACTGTCAAATTTAGGTTTTGCTAACAAGCAAAATACAAATAGAATTTTGAGTGAGGAGGAAAAAAATGCTGTCTTTATGTGCAAAACGAACGAACCAAAACAGTGGGCCAAAAACAGGCTACCTGTACTGTTGCATCCCTAGTAGGTACGCTGTATATTGTCCTCTGCTAATTGCACCTATGGAGAAAACACAAACTATTGACATTTCATTAATTTCAGAATGAGGCAGAGGGGGGAAAGTATTCGCAAATTTTCAGCTCTATTTATTGTGAATGTTTTCATTTTAACTGGTCTTGACCAACTCCAGGCATTACAGTCAACAAAAGGTCTAATAGCTGTTCCATAACTATCCAAAAGCTACCCACATAACCAGGGTCAGTCCATTATACAATAGTTTAGGCATCTCATGCTCTCTGTAATCGTACAGTAGTTTTTAAATCCACTTTTTACTTGAATAATGACTTAATGAGTAGAATAGGGCTTGTACATTCAGCAGAATTATACAACTGTGTCCTAAGACTCTGCATCACCATCAGTTTAACCATGATCGTACTGTACGATGACTGTACAAGATATTTGGGTTCTTCTGTGAAGGAACATGATTGTAAGAAATAGTCCAAATTGCCTAAATCACCTTATCAATGCTCTGTTCTACAGTATCCAGTGCAAAATGATGATTTTGTAGATATTTCATACATTTTATGGGTATTTTACTGGCCAATTTAAAAACAATCACAGGAAAGTGCATGAAACCTCTAAATAATATTATTTTAGCCACCTCGCTAAAACTTGTTTTGATTCTGCCAGGTTTACTATGTGGCTGCTCTCAAAAATCTTTGGATCATGAAATATTGCAACCATGAAAGAGTAATTTAATCATGCCACATTAAGACTACATGTTAACCAGCAACCTTGTCCAAGCCATTTTTAAGAAAATGTGCTGTAGTGCTCATAGCCTTAAAATAAACGATCCTCCTGATATTTGGAGAATGAAAAGGTCTGATATTTCCCAGCGAAGTAATATTGCACCACAAATGCCCTTTGCTAGTTGCAAATAAAGAAATGACATGTAACCCCAAGAAATCCCCAACATTGGAGTTTGGTTCTTGGCTGAGCATCAGAACAGGTTTGACAGTATCCTACTCAACTTTCCAAGTTTGTCTTAAAAGATGGTGCCAGATATGACTTTGCCACCTCATTACCTCATAATCATATTTACTGTATGACTATATATTTTTCCAAATGATGAAGTTATATTTGTACAGTATAGCACAAGTCTTCATATTTATTTAAAGTTTGACTGCATTTCATGTTTAATGATGCTTATTGGTATAGTGGACAACAACTATTGTATTTTATTTTACAGTTCTACCGTGATGGTGTTCAGTGTCAGATAAAACAACTAGAAATGGATCAACAAAATGCAAATTTAGAAATGACAACAGAAACAAACTTCACTGTTTTGTTTCATATCTAACTTTCATCTCCTACTCTGTACAGTCCACGCCACTCTTTAACTTTTTGGTTCCTGATGTATATGATAAACAAGCAGTGTTTTCTTTCCAAAACCAGATACAAACACAAAACTAAGAACTTATCTTGTTCTATTGAACAGTTTAATGTCCATCCATGAACCTCTTAATTACTTTCTTTTCCCTCTGTCACTTGAGAAAAACTCACTAATGTCTGGATTTCCTACATGAAAATGTAAAAGTCATGTTTGATCAGCATTTGCTCCAGGATGGAAACGACTCTGTAATAGTCACAGTATTTAACAGCATTAGCTTGAGTTAACTGTGATGGAACACAACTCCCAACTGCATTTTCCACCTCTTTTCCGATGCTCTGATGCATCGGCAACATTCAAAGTCATCAACATGTAACAGCAATTTTGGCCTTTGTGAAACCTACAGCACTAACAAAGTGAGTAGAACAGCTTCTTAAGGGTAATCTTCAGAAAGGCATACCTGTCTACTGACAGTGTGAAAGGAGTTTATAGATTATTTTATTAGTGTTACCCAAGTTTAAAAGAAAAACAAGCTGTATATTTGTGTTCATTTTTGTTGTAAAAAGATGTATGCCGTTGCCATGTGGTGGACAGGATATAGTGTAGTTCAATGTTATTTGAGGACAGATGCTTACAAATTGTGCATAAAGGTGTCTAAATAATTAATATCTGGTTTGCACTTAAATATGCAAGGTGACTGCAACTACAGTAATATCCGGGGAATGGAGATGTCTGTGAGTCAGCGGGTTGAAGGGATCACCGCTCAGCTGCCCATGTACTACTGCATGGAGAGGCCCCAGATCAGCCTGGTGCCCTCTGTGGCGACCAGTGGCCCTGACAAGAGCCAGCTGACCTATGCCATCAACTGGAGTGAAGGAGACAGCTCCCTGGAGGTCGTAGATGGCCTTGAGGGCAAAACCATAGAGGAGTAAGGGTCTTTATATGCAAGTCATCCTCGTGCTGTTAGTTCTCTCAGGTTATCTACTAACTAATATGTTTTTAATGTGCAACTTCTGCAATACACACAGGTATCTAAGGATCCCTAAAACTGATACTTTGAAAATACCACCATACACTGTTGAATAATTGGATAATAATGTGTTGAGGTCTGTGTCAGCCATGTTCCCTTAACATGGGTTTAATTCCTTTCTTGTGCTTTGTACACTTTTATAAGTTTTCCACAGCTACTGTGTATATTCACATTCATGTTCTTGCTATAGATCTCCATTTAAGAGCGGTTCTGCTCTGGCAAGCCGCTTGTGCAAAGCAGCAATGCTGCACCGCTTCATGCTGGTGGCCAAAGAGGCTCAAAGGCAGGACCTGTTGTCCACAAGGTCCTACAGAGAAGCCAAGGTAATCTCAGTAGCTATCCATACGTGTTTGTGTTACAGTCACATTGGGTAGGTATTTGGGTTTCAGTTGGTTCGGTTCAGTTTTGGAATTTGGATGTTTGTGTTTTCTTATTTTTACTGACGCATTTATTTTGAATGGTTGGTGGTGGTTATTTTAGTCACTGTTATCTTGACATGTAGGCTGTGGTATAACTGTGATAAATTCTCACTGAATTTTAAGTGGGGGAAGTTTCTTGACTCACTCTCAGTGAAGGTGCAAATGATGCAACATTAATGTAGAATTAGATTTTCCTAAAGAAATACCGGCTTTTGGCAAGCACTTTCACCCAAGGAGCACTTGCAACTCTCCAACCTTTAACTCCCTGGTACTAATTATATGACACTGTGTTATCGGCCTACTGCTACCACCACTAATCCCCACAAAGCTTTGATTATTATTAGCAATGCTCTGGAGTACAAAAAATATAATTTTGAAACTGCTCCAGAACCGCTGATATTTTTTTGATCATCATAATCAGATGCAGTATTAAGAAATTGATGAATACATTTGTTTGTCAAGTGTATACAATGTCTAATTTGGATGTAATGTGTTTTCAATCATTCCTGTAGAAGATGGCAAAGCCATACCAAGAGGCCAAGAACATCCTGAGGGCTTACCTACTGCAGCAGGGCTTTGGCTCCTGGCCTGTCAAGCTGTCTGTTAGTGACAACTTTCGCATGTGAAAAACTCCAAGTTACAACATGGAAACAGCTGTGTTCATCATTTTAAAACTAAGTTACTTATATTCCTATAAAGCACATGTTATCAGGAAATTTGAAAAAAAGATAGTTTTTTTGTCATTTCTAAAAGGAGTAAGATCAGTCCACTGTGTTTGTGACTCATTGAGTTTTTAGGACCTACAGCAACACAGAGTACATAAAGATGCAACACAACGTTAAATTTGTATGAAAACCCACAGCAGGCCTTTACCTTGGTAATGGATAATAGTTCTGGTTATAATTTCTTCATTTGCTATACTGTAACCTATGCGTGAGGCAAAGAAAATAAATAAATGCTTAGATTCAATTTTTGGCCAGTTATTGTATCGTGCACACTGGAAATAATTTCTCATCACTTGGGCATTTTAAGTTGAGATCAGACATGATGTCAGCCCATTCCAAGTTCATTCTGTCTCATGATGGACATGTCAAAGTAACCTCATGATGACCTGAAGGAAAGGTGCATGTTTTCATTTCCCATGAGTTCAGACATTGTGCTGACTTAAACCAATAGAACTGAGCACTCTGCCGTGTACAGCTGTCAACAGAGATCAGTTTTATTTAATTTAAATTTTTTTACCTTCAGGTTCTTTGAAAGATTAACAGCCATTTTCTTTTCTATTAGAGTTTATCAGAGTAAGGAATCTATCAGACAGTACAACAGCCTCAGTGTTAGTCACGTTAACATGGAGGCTGTATCTGAACCAAAATGGCATGTTAAAATGCTTTATAAGTGCAGTTTAACTGAAAACTACTCCATGGTAGTTGGTAGCACCTCATTATGTCATGAAAGATGACAACATTCATTGATGAAGGATGGCAGTGCACAAGTTTGCCACTTAATCTTCGTATTCTCCTGAAGGCTTAGAAATAACACTGGGAGTTCATTAAAATTATATTGTTTGGCATCATTTGCCTAAGTCAGTGTTTATTGTTGATTTTTTTTTTTTTTTTTTTTTTTTTGGGATGAGTAATATTCCAATCAATAAAGGTCATGTCACAAAAATTTCTTGTTGAATTAGTAATTGGTTTCATTTCAGCTGATTCTGTAGACATCTGTCAAATCCTCTTGGATTTTAACAAGCTGCAACTTGAATGTCTTGAGATTTTTGTGATTAATACTTTACTTTCATTTATTATAATCACACTTTACCTAAAACTTGGGATCTTGTTTGTTATCATTTGAGTAACCTTTAATTCTAATCATCTAGTATAATACACATTACTGTGACTTGGTCCTGGTATTTTTTTTTTTTTCTCTCTCGTGCTACATTTTCTTCCATTATGTCTCACAAGGAAGATCACTATGAATCTGCAAGATATAGGCCTACAGTTGCTTTTTGTAAGTGATCAAAAAGGCAATAACATTGAATTTACTAGCTTTGAACCATTTCCAAGGGATGATTTTACTCATTTCTGGGTGATTACAAGTGTAAAATTTGTGTAAAAATTTTTTGGGGCGGCTTTGGCTCAGGTGGTAGAATGGGTCGTCCAATATCCGGAAGGTTGGGTGTTCGAATCCCGCTCTCTCCAAGTCAGTCTGTTGTGTCCTTGGGCAAGACACCTTGCCCTTCTTGCCTCAAGTGTTACTTACACTGGTGTGAATGTTTGGTGGTGGTCGTGGCGTGAAATGGCAGACATGCTTCCACCACCACTAGAGGGAGAATGTGAGAGTGAATGAATAATGGATCAATAATGTAAAAGTGCTTTGAGAAGGCGCCTTGAGTGACTTGTAAAGCACAATAAAAATGTAATTATGATCATAAAATTGCCCTCTATACGGATATCTGCCATGAGTTGTAATGCATGAAGATCTAGCTTTTGCTCCCCCAGATTCAAACTTGTTGACCCTCCACATTGACGCTGTTGATTTGTCTCTGTTATTACACAGACATATTCAGGAAATGCTTTGGTTTCCTGTTTGTGTTGCAGTGGATCATTTACTTTTAAGGTGTTAGCAGTGTTGTGACTGGAGATGCTTACACCCTACTGGTTTGTCCAGCAAGACTAAGGAATTACACGTGCATCCTGAGAAGTTCTGTCCAAGGATTGAAGCCTTGCAGCTGTATGTACAGCTCCAGTTTTCATATTACATTTCTCATTTTTAAAATCGTATGCAGTGTCAATCTGATCTTAAATTGTGGTGCAATGCATAGATTGTTTTTAATTCTATGTAATGTACTTAAAATGGTTAAATGTTGACTAGTTGCTATTGAAACCGTGTTGGTTAAGTTGCTCCAGATGTCAGCCACTGCAGTAGACAAACGTTTGCAGTAAGTCTTTGATGCACTTTGCACTAAAAGGCCACTTTGTAGAAGGCACTGAGAATCAATCACCCTGTTGCAAATTAGTACATTTTGTAAATATTTAATGTTGTAAATTGGTTTGTTTTCTGGTAGTTACACTGAATATTATTAATAATTAATAGAGGAGTAATAGTAATTAACGTCTCTACTTGAAGTCACAGGAAGGAACTCTTCTAAAATGAAAGAAATCAGTCCCTCCTTCCTTCCAGTAAGAATTCCTTTATAATTTATGTGAGTAACCTGTATTGTTGGGCTTATTCAGAGTTGAGTGTTTTATTATTGCGGAGTCTGAATGTTATATCAATGTTTAACGCATTATATAAAGTGTTGCTTTCTGTTGTGTTGATTGATGACTATTTGGTTTGTCATATTGTGTGTTTGTGACAAAACATCCCATGACTGGACAACATAAATATTAGTTTTTATTAAGTTACTAAGGTGTTGGGTCATGTAAAGCCACATAATCTTCTACACTAAATGAAAGAGAATTTAGAGTAACTTTATCATGTCTCACTATCAAACACATTCATACAACATAAAATGTGCAGCCCAACCTTTTCTTTCACTTTGTCACTGAGATGCTACTAGTAAGTTTTGAGATAAACAGGATATGCAACTCTCTTGATGTGGTTACTTGTGAAAACATTTGAGACCTGAGTTTTTGCACCTCAGCTCAAGTGCTACAACACTGCGTCTTAAAATTTACAAGTACCAGCACCACAATCCCCCAGAGCTTTGATATTACTACCAAAGCTCATACTTGTGTTCATTCTGTTGATTTGTTTGTAAGTCGAAGTTATCTTGCCATATGGGAGACTCTTCCCCTTCACACAGTATATCAGTCAAAATCATTAATTTTCAAGACAGGGTTGCATCAACAATCTTTCGGTTACTTTCATTCAAAGATCCATGTCCATTATGTCATTTATTTGTCTCAAATACAAAATAAAAAATGTATTTATTTGATTACTCAATTGTCTATTTCTTTGACAGACTGCTCCTATAAATGTTTAAAAAAAGTAGGTTTTTTTTGTTTTGTTTTTTACCATAAAGAAATGCAAAACCAATACAAAGCTAAAATACATACTTAAAAAAAACTAGGTCTAAAAAAACAGCTCAACACAATGGTGAGAGGTGAGACAGGCTGGAGTCAGACTTAAAATTGCAGGACACAGTTGGACAGTGTAGCTGTATATAGCATATATAGAAGCTTGGCCAAACCAAATAACACTTACGGGGAAACCAAAATGGACGCGACCTAAAACTAAATCCCCCTTAATGCCACAACCCTGAGCTGACGGCAGCATTTAGGGTACTGGTCTTCAGCCTTCAGTTACATCTTTTGCTAAAGCAGTGGCTGATTGGAGGTCAATACTGAGAAAGCGATGGCAAAAGAAAAAGGAAAGGATTTGTCAGACAAATAATTGACAACTAAATATCTCAGATAATTAGCCTACAGTATTAATGTGTACACACTTGATAAACTGTATACTTAAAATAAAGACAAACCAATTTTAAACTCTTAAGTGTGGCTGGCTGGAGGTGTGTGCAGATTCCAAACTTTGTTACAACGAAAGGGTTATTTCATTTGCTGTCACAAACTAATATAGAAGGAGAGTGTATAATCAATCAAATTTATTTATATCGCATAAAATCATAAAAAAAAGTTATCATGACACTTTAAACATAAAGTCCTTCCAAACCAGACTCTCAAGCTAATTTACAGAAACCCAACTGAATTCTCCAGGAGCAAACACTTATTGTAGTTGTATTATCCGCTGTGGCTGTCATATCTTAAAAATTAAATTACTGTGCCAAGAAACAGGCTCTGCATTTTGAAAATTGAAATATATATCGATATTAAAAAATCAGCTGTTGCACAATAAAAGTGTTTCATTAACTAGAACTTCCACAGTACAGAATATGTTGTTGAAGTAATAGTTGAAAATTGCCTGGTGGTCAGGTGTGTGTGTGTGTGTGTGTGAATATGCATTTGTTTGGCATTGTATTGTGGATTTTTCTCAGTTACTGGACAGTCATCAGTCAACTGAGAAAAGTACTTCCACATGGGCCTCTCGTTTCCCTATTTTGTGCCTCCTTGACTTCCTGACCCTTGTTCCTCAAACTTGTAACCTATAAAAGCATCTCTATGACCCATATTTTTAAGTTTTTAAGTTATCAGCTCCTAAAACACAGCGTTGACAGTAGCTGCTTTTACACAGAGGTCCAGGAAAAAATGGCAAGATGCTGGTCCCACCTTTTTTCCACCATTGACCAATTTCCACAGCCAAGCCAAAGGAGTAACAGAGGTGAGACAGGCTGGAGTCGTACACAGCTGACCTGCGTTGTGGAATCAAAGGAGCGGTGACTTAGCGCAGACATTGGTGTGTGACATACGCCAAAAAAAAAAAGTCGCACATGCAATATTTCCCTGCAACATCTTTGGTTTTGATTCCAGGACACATTAACTGGATTTAACTCAGCAAATAGTTCCGATCCTTCCATGGGTAAATACTGCAGTGGTTAATAATGTTTGAGCTGGAACACGTTATTTAACTAACTGCAGTGAGTGTCCTCTACTGTCTTTAACGGCAGAAAGACTGGATAGTATCAGGGTTGATCAGGATCATCAGGTTTTGACAGAATGGTTCAGGGAGGAAGAGAAATCATTTCCAAACATGGATTAGCCTCCATAAAGTCCAGACTCTAATTTGGGATGTGAAGACTTGAAGCAGCAGACTGTCCAACATCAATAATCAAAAATTAATGCAACTATGAATGGGGAAAAAAAAATCATGAACTTCACTGCGACACCACATAAGGGTTATGTGGCGAACCAGGTGTCAGTGAATGTCTCCTCTAATCAAGACCAAAGATCTTGTAGTGAGATATTGCATGTGTGACTTTTTTTTTTTTTTGGCCTGGCAGTGTATGTTTCCATGTCAGTAATGCCCAGAGCATAGTGTTGTTGCTAACCTCTCCAGACTCACCATTCCACAAATGTTAGCATGGATAGAGTCCTCGCTGAAGTGACAGCAGTTAGCGGATCTCGGTGTATCCCCAGTTAGACAATGTTTCTGGTTGCTTGATACGTTTGTTTGCTGTGCATGGCCCGCACTTGTATTTAAATCCCTCCGGGGCTGGGGTCGCACACACATGTCAAAACGTCGGACATTGGCTGCGGAACAGGAAGTGTTCCTTTTACAGAGGGTTCCAGAATCATGACTCCACCTTTATCACGGCTCTGTGACTACCTCCAGAGGCGTTACAAAGTTGCGATAAATTCATTTCATTCATTCATCTTCTATACCCGCTTTATCCTCACTAGGGTCACGGGGGTCGCATGGAGCCTATCCCAGCTAC
>JAQQZY010000002.1:12714755-12736133 GCA_030068375.1 Ostorhinchus rueppellii
TGTGTGTGTGTGTGTGTGTGTGTGTGTGTGTGTGTGTGTGTGTGTGTGTGTGTGTGTGTGTGTGTGTGTGTGGTTAAGGCCATTTGAATAAGAAACCCAGGAGCTACATTGGGAACGGAAGCTGCCAAATGGATAGATAGGCAGCCCCCGTAGGCCCCCACCCACCCACCCACGGTAGTTTTGAGCACCCATCTTGCCTTTGCCGCTCCTTCGTCGCCACTGTCACTTTACACCGGAGATGGGCATCCATTTCCATACCAATAGCAGGATATGATGGGACAAATGAAGATTAACGGGACGCTTGGGTGTCAATGAAGTCATTGTCGGCCTTTGGTGGAGCAGGAGACGCTCCTGGGGGCCTCAGCTGTTTGATGGACAGAGTGGGAGGGATGGATGGAGGAAGAGGATGGAAAATGGCCATTAGTTTAGCTTGAAAGGAGCCGGTTTGTTGTCCATCTCTGAGCCACTAATACAGGACGGTTTGTCCTGTATTGTGTTCAAGTCCTTTTGTGCGACACAATGAAGCTGTTTTCACTGCGGAAGTACTTTTTACATGTTACAAAAATAGTCACAGTATGTTTTTATCTCAGACTCATGAATATGAAGTAGAACAGAAACATCCTCGTCACGGACCGGATGATTGTATGTCAGTTACAATAGGAGCTTACTATGAAAAATGTGGTCCTTTATCTTCTTTGCTCTACTGATTTTGACTGGACTCGACTTGTTTTTTTATTTATACAAAAACGGAACTTGCAGCAATGCATCGTGTATTACTAACACATCCTGTCGTCCAACTTCCTGTTGCTTTTTTGTTACATCAGTGACAAATATGAATACCGGTGGATGTGCAGCAGCACATAATGACATAATGTGACGACAGTAGCTGAATCACATCCGAACAAACTAAGAACAAAAGATAAAAAATAGATCATTTTTGTACAGGTACACCAAGTCCCACTGTTTCCTGGAATTGTTCATTGCGACTGCGATAAATAAAAATCACAGTGAAATGCTTTATTGTGTCTGTATGGGCGAGTCTGACAGTGGTCCAAAAACATACAGTCGAGGAAAAAATGATTAGACCATCAAAAGTCAGCAAAAACAGTGGTTATGCAATCCAGTCCTAACTCCTGTGTGTATCATGTGAATAAAACAGACAGAAAAGAATACATGGAATGTCTAAGAGCACTGTTTTTGTCAGTACAATGCCATAGATACTGATGTAAGAACTGAAGGGATTTTGGTTTTTATCAAGAAAACATGGAAAATGGATAGATATCAGCTCTGAAATTAAAGTATTATGAGCTATTTTTGTTGTTGTCATGATATTTGTCTGAACAAATCTACCTTTAGTTGTACCAGGCATTCAATAAACAACAAACTGAAGAAAACAAGGGGTGGTCTAATAATTTTTTCCATGCCTGCACAAATAACCTTTGATAAACTGTAAATAACTGCTGCTACTAAATCGCTGTTGGAGACACTTTATTTCACTGTTCCCAGTTTATACATCATACATTTCAACTCTACTGCATCTGAGCAGAAAATATACTTGTTACTCCACGACACCAGAGCCCTTTAGTTGCCTTCCAGCATTCTTTGTATCTTTGAATTTGCAGTGAATTGCATGTTGAATTATTCTTTCATGTGGTAAGAAATTCTCCTCCCTAAATTAAATAAGCTCTTTCAAACACTCTGGAATCACATAACAAAGTATAGTCTGGAAGCTGTGTTTCTGATCATGTGAAAAGTTTTTAGCAGTGGATGGTTCTCACTGCACAGCAACACGACAAACATGATTTTTTTTTTTTTAAAGAATGTAAGGTGTTGCTTTGTATTCAACTTCCAATGTTATTTCACATGAGCTTTACAGCAGTAAAATGAATCTAAAAACACCATCATCTTCTATTGCTATTATAGTAGAACTGACATTACTTATAAACCAACTACTTTGACTTCTGACGCTTTCAATAATTTGTCCTGAACTAATGTTTTCACTGCAGAACTTTTGCTTTATTCAGTATATTGTAGTATTCAGTTCCACCATTGCAGATAATCTTCTATATCTGTGTAAAATGCTCTAACCTAGGTTGAAACCCTTTATCTGCAGGATGACATGTCACCAAATAACCCCCTTTCACACCTCCAACTGCCCCCCAGCTTAGAAAAACTTCGTACACTTCCTCTTTCCTTTGTGTTACACCAATCACCCAAGCCCACCCCTGACCCTCTGTGACCGGGCGGCGGTGATTGATGTGCGCCACCGGGAATATTTATACAGCCTGTTCAGTCAGTATACTCCCCTGTCAGTCTTGTTTGTGGAGCAGCTGTCCATCCAACAAACAGGAAGTCACTTATTAGCATTTGCAGAGAGTGTGCAGTGACTCCACGGATCCGCCCGCAGACGAACATACTGTAGCCTGGGTTTGTGTTTTATATTTGACTGAATGGCCTTTGTGTTTACCTTAACGTACACTGGGCTTCATCCGTGCTATCAGGAGGCAGGGGCACTTACAGTGGAAGAGATTACTTGCAGATGGGTCTTTGTTTAGGACCAGAAGTCACCAACTGGGCTCTTATCAGATCAAGAGGTGAAAAGAAAACAGAAGCTACACAGTTCGAGCTGAAGGGACAGTGAAGTGTACCCTGCTGCTCTCAACAGGTACAAATAACACGGCTGTGTTTAACAGTTCAAAGTTAATATGACTTCAGGGTAGTGTGCGTTTCCTCACCCTGTTGACTTTTTGAATATGATATATTGCGGTCTGTGTGAAAAAACATCATCGTAATAAACATTCTGCTGACAGCACAAGATTACTTCCCTCTCAGACACTGATAAGAGCGAATGTTCTTGCTTTAATGTTTAGGATTTAGATATTTTTAGGTGGATTTATTCAGGCAGATCATGTCCTGACGCATCAACACCAGTGTTAGGAGTAATATATTACAAAAGTAATGTATTACAGTAACAAACTTGAGAAGCACTCGGACAGCGCAGACCTCCGCCAAGGCAGTGTTTGTACTTTCAACCACTAGATGGCTCTGGTGATCCGGATCACCACCAAAATCTAATCATCTGTAGGATACCCCATTTCTGACAATCTGTGACAATTTCATGAAAGTCCGTCCATAATGTTTTGAGTTATCTTGCTAACAGACAGACAGACAAACGCCGGCAAAAACATAACCTCCTTGGCGGAGGTAATTACTTTTTGCTGTTACGCAGTGGTGTAAGGTATTACTTTTAAATAACAGTAACAAGTAATCTGTAATGGATTACAGGTTAGAAGTAACCAAATGTTCTCTCCCTTTGGTGTTACTTCCCACTTTGACACACAATGTTTTGGGTGAAATTATGCCAGAATGCTTTGAGTCACATTACAGCTCCTCGGGCATGCTACCATACTGGAAGTTTGACAACATCTTAAGGACTGTAAAATTAATTCAGCTGCCTTCTTTCAAAGGAAAAAAAGTTTGCCAGAGTCTGCTGTAATGTACCGAATTTATGGCTCGCAGCATGTTAACCACAAGCTGCAATCAGAGGGTCTTGTCTTTATCCTCTGATGTTGTGGATTTTACTTCTCCTTCTCCTCATGTCCATGGCTCCTCCCTTTGAATATCTGCCTCTTACACTGTAGTGTGGCGTCCCAACAGGAGATGGTGCCAAACTTGACATGGGTCAGATATTTTGAACATTTTTTAACAGTGCCAAAGAAAGTGATATTCTCAAAACTACCTCATAAATGAAAACTTATACTGTTCAACCTGATTGCCTGACCTGGTCGTTGGATGAAGGTAGAAACGCTTTGTGTGAAGCACTTTTAAGCCAACTAAACCAATTACTGTTGCATAAAAACAGGCTGAACTGTTGTGAGAAACTTTACAAGGGTGTCCTAAAGTTATCTGCCCATTTTTCTTTTTCTTTTTTTTAAGGATTTGCTCAAATGCAGCTCTTTGTGATGTTCTTTATAACACAAAACATGAACTTATCAACCTTCTGAGATATTTCATCAACCTCTATGGTCTGAGGATCTTCTGTCCTGACACATACTTCTTCTAATAACACAAAGCGAAGCAGTTATTGTGCAACATGTGACCATTTCACGGTCACTTTTCATAATTGCAGGTCATGCTTGTCTTCACAGAGTCAGTGCTGCTTTTATAACTTTTAATTTCGGACCCACTGATTGTGACTGTCCAAAGAACTGCATTAACTCAACCAAAACCACCTCTTCTACTGTACACTATAATTTCATGCACATGACTTCGGTGCATCTGGCCCCGTGTCCTCTTTCCAGCAAATGTTTGGTGCATGTTGATAAAAGTGCATTAATTCAGAATGTCCCTCTGTAGCCTACTGGGCTGTAGCAGGAGTCATATAAAGTAAATACCCGACATCGGGCCAGCCTGAACATCTGCCAATGTTTTCCTAGCCAGTCTGGATGTTGCTAATTATAATCACAGTTGAATTCCTGCAGACTGTAATTAGTGGGCCACTCGGCAAATATTCAGGCATTAGCTAAGTGAAGCTTTGATTCTCTCTCTCGCCCTTGCGTTCAGTGCTTGTGTTTGTGTGCGTTTATGTATGCATGTCGTCACTTTCCAGTCATGTATGCCTGCATGGTTGTGTCCCAGATTTTAATCAGCGTTGTTCAGTAAATGATTTATGCTTTTGTTTTCACCTGCCTGCTCAGCCAGGATGGTGGGATTTCCCTCCTTGTGCACTATTGAAGAAGTGACAGACAACTTATAAATCACGTACAGGAAACTTTTATGTATTCCATTGTGATTGGAACTCATTGTCATGATTTACTTTACACCTAGCAGTTAATTTCAGGGATAATTTATCTGTCCGATGCACTTTTGGAATCTTTTAAAAAGCATTGTATGTGAGGTATTTGTGTGCTCATATCGTTTATGATGGAGTCTGTTTTGTGCTTTTTATTTTATTAAATGTAGCTAATTCCAATTCCAAGATAAGAACAGTCATGTGATATTCTGTACTTGATTTCTGCAGGGGGTTCACTTCCATTTTCTTCTGTGCACACAAATTTAAGTAAATTTTACACATTGAACTTTTTCCAAAGTACTTTGTCCCCTAGCTGTCAACCCAAAAACCACAGGTGTTCAACTTAAACAAATAATTTAAAAAAACAGTGAAAAACCAAAACCAAATCCTCACTTTTTGGCTGAATCCACTAAATATTTGGCCTAAAGTAAATACATGTATCTGACAGGAATCTGTTTAAGTCTCTACAAATACCTCTTCGTTCTGACTTTAATGAGCTTCAAAACATTTCAGTCTTTGTTATTTGTCCTTGCAGGAGTTTCACTTAGTGAATGCGTTTTTGTTTTACCTTTTCTTTGGCACCTGAGCTGTGCCTCCTCTCAACAGGAAACAACCCTTAGCTAAAAGAGCGCCTTTAAGCCAGCCAGTCAAAACAGGCCATATTTTATTTTGTGTTGGACTGACATTATCATCTCCCAAGCTTTGCTCTCCTCTCGTGATGAGCCAAGCATGATGGAATCTCTATTGGTGCTGTCTTAAAGGATTAGAGCTTATTCAGTGTTTTTTCCTGACTGCACAGTTCTGAATAGGGCCCCGCTGCCCCAGTACAGGGCGTCCTGCTGCAACTGAGCTGAGCTGTCAATATCATCAACACTCCAGCTAATTGTCCCTCTCAACTTAACTGCCTCATTCATATCGTCACACTAAATGGAACTTTTTGAGCATTTTAATCCAGACCACAGTGTTTTAAGCTCCCAGTGTAAACCACAAGGCACAGTTTTAATCTTTTCTTTTTTTCTCCCACTGTTTTGAGAGCAGTCAAAGCATGTCCTACTCTCGTTGTGTTTCTTCGATTCAGTAATGAGAAGGCAGAGGGAGAGCTTTGGCTTGTGGCTTAGTGAAGCTGCAGTGGCAAAAGAAAACAATGTGTGTGTGTGTGTCTTTCCAAGCAAGTAATGGGATACCACCTAGGGATAGATGAGCTCTGGGAAGCTGTGTGTCTGTTTGTGAGCACTGGGGGAGCTGGATCCCCAGGCAAGTATCAAACTTCAAGGGCTGTATTAGTATCAGCTTACACATGTGTGCATCCAAGAATACCACCGCAAAAGCCTCCAATCCGACCAGACGCGCAGAAAACCTGCACAACCAGACTTTAGACAGGTTATCTATTCATAAAAAAACATCTAACTCAGTCTGGGGACATGTGCAACTTGATGAATGAACTCTAAAGTTTTGGAATAAATTATGTCTTCCAATAAAAGTCTTTTTGTGTTATCGTCGCTTTTGATCAAGGCCCAAGTATTCTCCACACATCCTCTCTGTGTTAAGATGTCCATAATAAGAGTAAGACCTGCCATTTATAAGTAAATAGATGGACTGCACTTCCGTCAGCTCCTCCTCTGTTTTGGTGAGCAAGAAAGAGAGAGAGAGGGGGAAAAAAAAGATGAGGATGATGGAGGGAGGTGTGTGTGGGGGGGAGTTAGGGAGGAAATGAGGGCTCTTTGTGCTCTGCTACCTGGCAGACATCTCCAGCATGTGTCGTCTTGCCTCTTGGCAAGCTGAGACCACCGGCGCCCTTGGAATGCTCTCAGTTCAGGAAATCTCGTTTATTCTCATAAATGCTGCTCCTAACCCCTCTGCTGCAGAGCTGCCGGAGAGCTGCTCTCTGGGTGTCTGTCTCTACTGAATTTATTCCATTTTCGTCCTGTTTATCCCTAATAGTGCATGTGATGATATTTGAAGTGTATTTGTAGTTTATGTTGTTTATTATACCACTAGGTACAATAGAACTAGCTTTGTCTGTCACTTTATCATTCAGTCTGAGGTGAGTAGGTTTAAAGTGATCATAACGTTGCAAATCACCAAACAACAGTTTAATGGAAATATGACAAGGCTGGTTTTTTTGTTTGTTTTTTTTTGTTTTTTAATGCAGTACCTGAACTAAGCACTGTCACCCAAGTGACAGCTGTTACTTGCTTTTTTGCTTCTTTTCATTTCATGCAGCTGTTTTTATGAGCTCATGACAATTTGATGATTTAGAGATACTTGATTCTCACTGGACAGCGATTCTACAAAGATCTCAAGATCTTATAGAACATGACACATACTCTTAAACTTCGCAAAGTTCATAGTATCAAATTAAAAAGTCTCATCATATCAGAAATGAGATGATTATTGATTTTCCTTATTAAAGTGGAAGAAGAGTGTTCCCTGGAGAAGTTTGTCCAAGAAAATGTCACTAAAGCCACATGAACAGCAAAGGATAGGATCAGTTTTAAAGACATACCAAGATGTTGCAGACCGTGTATTAAGAAAAGTGTAAAAGTGACAAAGTCAAGAGATGTGACTAGACAATAGCATTAAAGATGTAACAATACAAAAAGACTGCAAAAGAACTAACAAGACACAAATATATATTTAACTCAACACATTCTTGATGGTGGAAGAAGCAGTAAAAATGCAGATATCTTGGCAATTTATGGTGTAGTTTTGTTAATCTGGGCCCTGAGAAGTCATGAAGTGGAGAACCCATGTCCTATTTCAGAGAAGAATGATATTACAGTCAATGTGGAAAAGGTTTTTTTTTGTTCCTGTTGAAATTGTGTCATCATTTAGCCATATGTTCACCAGTAAAAACCATCTATCATCCGTTCACCCATTTTTCCATCCGTCTGACCAACCTAGCTACCTACCTACAAACCTATATATCTACCAACTGACTGACCAACTGCCAGATTAACAGAGGTATCAGCAGATATCACATGTATAAATGATGCCACAATAATAAAAAAAAAAAAATCATGTATCTTTCTCCATCGTGTCACTGAAAAAGGGAAGACTTTAACTTTCTGAGTTTAACTGAGCCTTTAGGTAACCACTACTAAACTATTTGACAGAATGTAAAATAATATAAAATAGCTCAGATTTAAAGGGCTCATATTTATCTAAACCCACTTTTATTAGTCTTTGGTTCATTTATTTGTGTATTTGGACCCTAATAGTTAAAAAAATGTTTGAATTTGAACCCTCCAGGCGCTACAAAGCTATCTTTATATTCATTTTGGTAAAAATTTAATGGATTTTTACAACTTGTTTTAATTCCATCTTAATTTACTATGTTTTATAACTAGTTACATCACCACATTTGCATATATATAGTCAAGACTTCCGTCGTACATTTTTTCAAGTGCGCCATAACTGTTTTTCAGTAGCCGATTACCTAACATGTTCCGCTGTTGGTTGTATTAATGAAGACAAGCGGCTGAACGGAGAGAGAGAGACAGAGCGCACATTCAACAACCTGGAAGCGGGTGGGGTAATTTGCATTTAAAGGACCAGCGCTCAAAATTACCGTTTTTCATGTCATTACTCAGAAATAGGGTTGGAAATGGACCTGTGGAGTTGAATTAATGAAGAATTCAGACCCAAGCAGAGCATTTACAGTTTATGTAGAGCACTGGGACATGTTTTAAACAGCATTATTGTTTTTAAAAAGCAAAATATCACTCCTTTAAACAGGCAGTAAAACGCAACTTTCATGAAACTAATAATATATACAATAGGATAACACTAATAGGTATGTTTTATCACACAATGACTATTTGTACTGTTTACCCTTCATGTACACATACTTTTACTGGCAAAGTTTTCAAACATTTAAACCTTATTATGTTTGTATGTGTTATTACAGCCGCAAAAATCCCCTATCCAGCCTTTCGTACTGTTATATTCTAGTTTAACGTAAGCTTCGCTGTTGCCGCGATACTATTACTATGGTCTTCTATGCTATGAGTCGACAGCAGAGAGACAGAAGTTTATGAATAACTGCGTCCAAATTTTCTGAACCACTAAATGCTTCATCGCCGTGATAAAAACACAGTATGTTGACATCATGATTCAATCTCGGAAGCATGTTTACCACATATTTTAAATTTAGTACTGGTTAAACGCGAGGGAAGGAGTCATCATTCGCCACCGCCAGCATCCAGTCAGACCCACATACAGAATGGAAGCTGGTAGGGGCAGCTAGGAGGTGGGGAGGGGTAGGGGGGCAACAAATAATACCCCCTTTGTATGTTCCAAATATCCCCTGCTGAAGCCCCCTGAGCCTGGCTCTCTGCTCGGGGATCCCAACACCACATTAAGAGCTGCTTACAAGTGGATAAGGTGTAAGTTTTGGGGGGGATTTGAAATGGGAGTGGGAGAAGGAAGGGGGGGGGTTCAGTTATGTCGCAAAGGGAACTGAAGTGTGCGATATAGAAAAGGTTTGTTCGGTTTTTTTTGTTCATTTCAACAAGAGCCAGTGCCATGTTTGGAGAATGGCTAGACAAATGGGCTATTATTTGCTGCAGTTATTTCAGAGGTGCACTGGACAGTCCGGGGGAGTAACGGTATCCCAACGTATATCCTCGGCCAGCTTCAGTCGTCTTCATCAAGATTTAAGTTACTCGCAGCTGAAATGAAATCGATCCCACCAGGCCTTCTGTGACGAACACCATTTGGCTGTCAGTGTAGGAGTTGGGTTTCTATGAGCTCAAGCTATACGTACAGTATATACATCCGTGTTAGTTAAACAGGGGGTTAAGTAGCGTCAAGTTTTTGCGTAGAGAGAGCGGAAAATCATTTACAGATTACAGCTAAAGAGTGTTTACCTTATGGATGAACTTTCTTTTCTGATTAAGGTTTTGTTTTTGATGCTAAAATTCTGAAAGAAAATATAAGTAGGTGTTTCCTGGAGCCTGAGGGGACGTCTTTGAATAAAACTTAATATAACTGGAAAGAAAAATAGGAATACTCCTGATCTGAGAAAGAGAAACAGCAGATGACAGTGTTTGTTTTAAAGCATTATCAAAATACTTGGTTTTGTTAATCTGCTGTCATCTGCATTGCTTTATTTCCTTATTAAAGAATAATAGAATGTCTAAAAGAATTAAACTATTATGAATCTGTTTAAAACTCGTAGCTGAGGGTGTTTTTTTTTTTTTCTCACCTCTTATCTTTTAATGCAAAATGAACGTTTAGACATCCTTTGACTTTGCACAATTATACCCCACAATCCGACTACCTAAGTGCTGCTGGAATTTTCCTCAACTTTCTAAATCATAAATCACACCATCACAGATGTTTGACTCAGATATGGGATTCCACTTGAAAGCTATGTGCCACTTTACTGTATGACACAGCACCCTGATGCATGTCATTTATACAACAAAGGAAAGTCTCCAACTTGCTAATACTTGTTGGCTAATTTCATGTGACCATCCACTTTACAAAATACAATATTAAAGATGAGTTTGAAATAAAATAACATGATCTGGTCCATGAATTTGGAATGATTCTATGATTATGTTGAGATATTATGGGCGCATTTTCTTGAAAATATTTCAGCTTTTTACCCTTATTCTGAAGGAGATAATATTCTTAGGAAGCTGCTTACATGGCTGATAATAAAATAAATATTAGAAGATACAAGATGATTTAATTGTCATTGCGCATATTTCAGAGCAACGAAATTTACTTCCACTAATAGTTCTTATTATTTGCAGCTATTGATATACACATTGAATTAAAATATGTACAACTTGTAATAAGTATATAAACAAGGAAGGTTGGCTTGTTTTTAACACCATAACTTCTTAACTCCTTATTGCAGTGAGAACTGTAATGCTAATAAACAAAGCTCAAATGCACAAGACCTTATAGCAGACTCAGAATAGAAGTGGAGCTAGCTTAGCATGCTAACACAGTATTATGTATGGATCCAGGCACTCCAGCTTCTGCCCACCTTAATAGGTTAAGTCATTCATCTGCATGTCATCCTTGCAAAGTATTCATTTCTGTACAATGCATAAATGTAAAAGGCATAAGTCAGCAGTTAAAAACCCTCTGAGATGCATATTGTGAACCTAAATCCTGCATACTATCAGCCCATCTCAATGCACTGATGCTCGTGAGTATAAATACAGAGGTTGAATTTCCTTCGCACATAAAATGATGCCTATTGTGTAACAGCCAAACAGAAGTGGATAGTTCTTTTCTATTGAGAGCAATATTTGAATATTAATGTGAAGTGAAAGAAATGAGGAAAAAAAAAAAGTTGGATGTCTTTGAGGCTGCAGGGATTTGGCAGATAGATCAGAAAGAGGATGGCGCAGTGTCATTTCGTTTCCTCTTTCACAGGCTCCTCTTGATGAATGACCGTGTGAAAGGCGGCTGTTTCTTTAGGTCCGGGATGGCGCGCTTGTGTGTTGGTGTACGAAAGTGTTGAAGAAAATTTTACTGCCTGTCATCTCTGGAGTCGGAGTAATTTACGGCTGTCAGGAAGTCCCCAGAAGCGCTCTCATACCTAAAAAGGCCTTGACTTGGGTCAGATGGGGGATGTGTCACACCTACAAAATGCTCTCATGTATTTCTTGTGTCAAAGGGCCACAGGGGGGTCCCAGCCTAAATCCTGTTGCCTGATAAATGAAAGAATTTCAGAGGTTGCCTGGTCCACTGTCCTCCGGGCCAGACCCCAGAACTAATCTCTTTCATCTCCTCTTCTTGCTTGTGGGGGTGGAGGTGGGTGAGGGGATGCTACAGTCCTCCTCCTCCTCCTCCTTCTCGGGGATCTTTCGCCTCAGGGAGATGTGGCCGGGCCCTCCTTCTCGTTCGGCCTTCCCGCTTATGTCGTATTCCTCCACTGATCCCTCCGTTCTGTTGCCCGACCTCCCTCGTTCTCTCTCTCCTCGTAGCCATCCCACTTGCTCCCCTCATTCCTCCCCTCCTCCCCCCTCCTTGGGCCTCTGAGCTGGACTGCCTTCCCTTTGGCTTTCCCCTCTTCCTTCCTTCCTCAGTTCCTCCACTAATAGCTCCCTTGTTCCTGACTAGTCAGGGCTGCCAGTTGAGCGGTCATTCGTGGAAGATTCATTCGCAGCACGGTAATTGTAAACAGACAGAAAAAGAGAGAGAGAGAGAGAGAGAGAGAGAGAGAGAGAGAGAGAGAGAGAGAGAGAGAGAGAGAGAGAGAGAGGGAAATTCGAGCATTAAACCTGCTGGTTGCAGACAGAACGCAGAATGGAGCAACTCTTAACGCCATGTCTTTTTTGGCCTCTTCCACCGTGTCTCTCCTCCTTTTCCTCTCCTTCTCATAATCTCCATCATCTTTATTACTCATCCGGTTGCCCCCCACCACCACCACCACCACGACTCACCCACCTCCACAGACGGTCACTCCTTCTCTGCCTTTCCTATTTTCTGCCCCTCATAATTCAGACGCGACTTGCATCCATGGGCGATCTGTGTCTTGTTTCACTGCTAAATGTTGCATGGAATTATGTTACGCCCTTGAATACTTAATAAAGCCCGGATACACGCCTGTTATGCTGTTTTGCTTTCCAGAAATGGAGGTAGAGGTCTGTACATCAGCCACAGGGTTCCTGACCCTTCAACACTCACTTTAGTCTTTTGGTTCATTTGACAGCATTGAAAAAGCTAAACAGAGTTGAGTTAGGCTGAACATAAGACATCTGAACTATATTATTTATGCTTTAGGTAGCTGTTATTAAATTTAAGTCATTACAGCTACATTATTAACTCTAAATAGAGCAGGGGTGTCAAACTCATGTCAGTTCAGGGGCCACATACAGCCCAATACGACCTTAAGTGGGCCGGATCATTTAAATGATAACATATTAATATATAAATTATATCAATGCCAAAATGTGTAACTTCTATGTTTTAGAGTAAAAAAAAGTTAAGGTACATTATCAAAATGTGTACATCTTTGAAGACGTGAAAAATCTGAACAAAATGAAATGTATTAATTTAAAAAATGTGCAGTTTTAACAATTTATTCCATTATTTGGCCTCGACTTCTTATTTTCACATGTTCATTATAACTTACAGATCTTACAGTGGATCTACAAATACACAACACATTTAATAACAGAATATTGGTACAATTACTATCATTTACAGCCCAATATGAGCTCAAATGGGCTGGAACAGTAAAATAATGGAACAACCTGCAAATAATGTCAAAAATGAACCAAAGTGGAAAAAAAATTGTGGTTTTCATTATTTATAGTTTATTCTGATAGTATTTACAGGTCTGACCCATTTTAGATTGAATTAACTTAAAATGATTTGAACATCCTTAATTGTTCATATCTTCAGTGGAATTTTTGTATTTCACAAATTCCTCCCAGGGGCCAGATTGAACCCTTTGGCGGGCTGGGTTTAGCCCCCAGGCCACATGTTTGACACCCCTGAAATAGAGGATTTTGACCACTTGTATGTAAAACATTTGGCCGTAAGAAGTCTGATGAAACAGACACCCCCGCAGTAATAAACTGATCACAGTCACTATTTTCAAAAGTACATGTTTGCTATTGTTATTTATTAAATATGTGAGATTTTAAGGTTTCTTTATCTTTTGTTCTTAAACATCAAATTTATCAGCAAGCATTTGAATGGCTGATTAAAAGTCGGAGTCGGAGTTAAAATCTGAATTCTCTGTAATAAATTGATATGTTTTAATCTATTTGAGCAGTTAGGTAGTCAGTTCGTTAGTGTAGTTTTATTTTTCACATTAATTATTATTTAATTAATGTAACACAATTTTATCAAGTTGTGTATGTATGTGTGTGTGTGTGTGTGTGTGTGTGTGTGTGTGAATGTGTGTTTTTAATTGTGGGCGCGTGTGTTTGTGTGGAGGGATGGGTCGTTTTAAGGGATGGGAGGGATGTGCTTTTATTATTATTGTTATTGTCATTAACACAATTACTTGTTTTGTCTCTTTTTTTTTCTTGTGAAGCACTTTGGGTTGCAAATTTTTGCTTGAAAAGTGCTATATAAATAAAGATTGATTGATTGATAAATTTAAATTATTATTTATATTCACATAGAATCATCAGACAACAAAGAGCCATACAACATGGTCAAACAACATTTTTCTGCACTCGAAAAGGAGTGGGAAGAATAGCTTATAGGCTCCCACCCCTTTTACAAACTAATAATTAAATTAATTCTGCTTCCTTTGCTTCCTGTTAACACACTTTTGTTTCTGTATATATATTCACAATGACACAAACGTCCGTACTGTACATACAAACCATTCACGTACGCTTTGTTAGTTACGTCACACACAATCTGATTTACATGATCAATTGTATGAATTATATTATTTAAATACGGTTTACATATTTACTACAAATACAATGCAAATGCAGGATGCAAATGCAAATGAGCCATATTTTTTCACCATTCTGAATCCTCTTGAATGCAAATCGTCCTGAAAAACTATTTGAAGTTTCCCTGAAATTAATGTGAATCCTCCAAAATTTGAATTCTTTGTTGTTCTGCCTGATTATTATGTCAAACGGGTGACCACTTCAAGAAATAACACATCGTTAATAATAGTCATTAACTTCTATTAAATCATGCTGTATTAAACTGAAAAGGTGAGGTGTGGAGACCTTTGGGAATAATTATCATTTTTTACTGTTGTATGACATTTTATGGAGCAAACAACTAATTAATTGATCGAGAAAAATAATTGATGGTTTAATCAACAGTAAGTAATAGATGTTGATTAAATGCTAATTAATGGTTTCATCAGATTCTTTTATTTAACAGACGGTTTAAGTAACAGTAATCAACAGTATCCATATGTTTAAACTAGTTTCATATATGTCCTTTATTTAATCATTTGAAATCCTTTTAGTAATTAATAAAATAAAGAAAGAATCAATTTTCATAATGTACAAGTACATAAATATGGCACAGTATATGGTTATGTACAATAAATTTAGAGCCAATCACACCAACCAAGTGTATTATTTTCTAGATCCTTTCAAATACACTTACAGTAAATTATCCCAAAGTAACAAGTTGGGACAGATTCAGGTCATTTTGTAAATTATTCCATTAAGAAGAAGCAGCGTATTAATGAGATGCATTCAAAACCCTGATCTGACTCTGAGGAACGCCATATGTAGGATGTTCTGAAAGTGCAGACCAGTGCAGTGGATTTTACACGTATGTATATATAAAGAGAATACCTTTTTCCCCTACCCATGCATCCCAACATGTATTCATATAATGTTATTATTCTTATTCTTTGTATCAGTTCAAGTCATGCCATTAATTGCAAGTTCAGGTTCACTCATTGCTGTGGTGTGATTTTTATGTAGGAGTACATTTCTTCAAGTTGCCTCAGTAACTCGGAAATGTTTTGTTGGCTGGTGGAAACGCTAAGTGTGTGTGTCTAAGTGAGAGTCCAGTTGTGCCAGGCAACCAAACCTGCCGCTGACCTCAAACGATCGCTGCTTCTGCTTCCATCTCCTCTTAGGTTATTTATTCTCTCGCACTCTCTGGCAGCTTTTTGGAAAAAACATTGAACCAGTACCATCCTCTCTTGTCTCCTTGAACCTCTCTTGATCTCCAGATGTTTTTTTGTTTTTTTTTTTCTAAGTCAGAGTGAAGTCACCTGGTTTGACAACTGACAGATGTCCATTTACCTGCATCCCATGCAATGCACACACACCTTGAATGGAAAGCTACATGGGAGTGTTTACTCATCTGCGCCTTGACACAAAACCACTAAAAGACCACATACCTGGCTATAAACATACCACAGTAATCTTTAGCTTTGTGATCTCCTGTGTGTTTTCACTCACGGTTAGCTTTTGTTGCGTGCAATAAACATGACTCAGTCGTTAGGTCACGGGTAAACATTTGTGTTCAGATAATGCACTTTCCACAAGCCATTATAGGGAGCCCTTATTACATATACAAAAAACACTGGCTTCCACATGAATGGGGCATTATTTAGTCTCTAAATAGTTTTACGACATATGCTGCACATGTAAAAACTTTTACAAAGAAATAATGACTTGAGATGTAATTAAGATTTATTGACCTTTTCTTTAGAAAGGCTGTTGCAGATTTTTTTTTTTTTTTGGTTGCTTTGATAGGACAAAGACCGTTCCATCCCATCGAAACAGGTTCTCAATGCCGGTTTAGCTGCAGCAGAAAAAAAATAACAATTTTAAAAAGGAGAAGCTCAGTACCTTCATGTTTTAAGGGGTGGCTTACTGGGATGGTTTCTATTGTTTAAATGAGACAGGTTCGGTGTAACAAATGTAGTACAAAATACATTTTCAGTAGTTATAGAAACCATGGTTGGCTTTGCTTAATGAGACAAAATAAATGCGATGTAAAAGTTGTGTTGATGTTTACCTGTTTTTTTTTCTTGCATGAAACATGGATGGATGGATGGATGGATGGATGGATGGATGGATGGACAAGTGGATGGATGGATGATGGATGGATGGATGGATGGATGGATTGAGAGACAGACAAGTGGATGGATGGACGGATGGATGGATGGATGGACGGACAGACAGATGGATGGATGGGTGGATGTGCTGCTAGTTCATCACAGATCTGACAGACAGACAATCATTCCCACAGTGGGGATTCTAGATTGACCAGTTAAATTCTTACAGTGCATGGCTCTGGACAGAAACAACCCATGTAGACACAGGTAGTACATGCAAACTAAAAAGCTGAAAATATATTAAATATCAAAATATATGACCTCTGGAATCATGAAACCCCCGTGCATGTAACTTTTGATATTACTGCACTTTGAGTTGTACTTTTTCTTAAACTCCAAAATGCCATCAATGTAAGTACAATATGTTTCCCAGTATGATCTCCCCATGCTTCCATATTTTCTGAACATGTGTTTACAACATAGGAATATTCGCCTATGGTCCATCCCACACCCCATGCTGATTTATATCCCTTAAAAAATGGAGGAAGCTAAAAAAAGAATGAGGTTGAGTGTTCCTGCAGCGATATACTCGTGCTGCCCTTAAAAACGTTCATTTTGAGCCTTGATTACGGTGTACTGTTTCTGTCAAGACAAACAAAGTGCACTAAATGCAGCACGGCCAATTGGTCCAATCCCGAATTAAGGCGGAGGGAAATGGAGAGAAACCAATTAGGAGACGGAAGCCACTAATTAAAAGCTGCATGCTCTACAGATTGCATCAATTTTATTTTCTTTAGCAATGGCCAGAGCCATAATTTCAGAGCTTGCTTGTACGCCAGTGCACATTCCAGGACAGCTGCCTTCTGTGTTTGGAAAGTCCTTGTGCACAGAGGCACCACTGTCCTTCCTCTCTCTCTTGTTGGTACAGGAATGAGGAAAACAAAAAGGCACAAACTTTGGAAATTTGGAAAAATCCTGGAGACTCCGCAACATCCAGAATAGACGAGAAACCATTCATTAGACTTTTTCAACGAGAGTCTCTTTGCAGAAATGTTTCCCCTTCCTGGATTAGGTTCCATGGATAGCTGCCAATACATTTTGTGTGTTGTGAATCGGAGATTGCATTATGCTCGAGTGGTTTGGGTGGTTAACCAATACGCTTGCTTTGGAAAGCTGCAGGGAAACGCTGAGCACCTGAGGAAAGCCACAGGGTTGCTCTGATCAGTGGGCTCACAAAAGACCGGGACCTGTATTCTTGAGAAGTTCCAGGAGGAATGGTGCTGATTTGGCTGACTGACCCAGAGTGTTGGTCTCCGTCCTCTTACTGTAAGACGAGGATACATAATGACTGTTCTGCTACTTTCAACAAACGTGATAAATAGTATTTCATTATATAGGTGAGCCCCAGACCTCTAAATAGTTCAGTGATGTCGGTCCTACAATATAGCGTTTGTTAAACGCTATATGAATGCTGTCTTTATACAGCTCCTGCAATAATATAACCCTTTTACAGCTGTTTCACATTTATTCATTCAAACTAGATTTTTGTTATTGAATAAATTAACAGCAACAGTCCACACTTTCCTACTTCACTACTATGTATGTGAAAAATGCAATCTACTAGGCAATTAAAAAATTGTATCTTGTTTGGACCATTTATATTGCAAGTCCAGGAAGCATTTTTAGTCCATCTATAGAGATTGTAGCATCTGTCAACACAAGTTTGTGTAATGTTGTGACACTGATGTCACACATTGACACACTCATTGACAGGTATATTTTTCCTGAAAATACCAGTTTAGGTCATAAAAAAGGATTATTTCTGAAAACTCCAATCAAATTGGACATTTTGGAAAACAACACTTTTTGTGCTTGCATGTGAACAAGAGAAAATGGAGTGTTGTCCCAAATGAGTATGCAACAAAAAATGTGTTAACATCATCTTTGCGGCCTTTGTTTACCCAAACACCATGATAGTTCTACAGCATATTTCTGCAAGTTTGTTTAGTTGAAAACTAATGTAATCATGTCTACGGTGTTAGTATTAAAAATGGAGGTGGAAAATATCCTTTTCTATAAATTCCCAGCTACATTTATACATGGCCCGAGACATGTTGATGACTGAAAATGGGTTCAAATGGTCTCAAAGAAAGTCATTATGAAACTGGGTAACACTGCAGCTGTCACAGATGCATGTAGGCGGCACAGTTATGAAAATATTAAAACTCCCTGTTCCATTTGTGTGATATTTTGTGTTTCTTTTTACTATTGTCTAAATATTGAATTACTGGTACAGATTGTATGCTTTTTAGGCAAATAGCGACAACCAAAAAAGCTGTCACATTACCTTGATCCTAAGGAAGCTAAGGGCAAACAATACCATAATTTGACTAATATATTAAGACTTTAACCTATTAAACTCTGGGTCATTTGTTTCTTTTTGGGTTCTTTTCAATGTAACTCAAAATAGTGGATTAGCCAACACCTTCATTCACCAAGTTATGGACTGTCGTGGGACTCAGAGTAGGTACAACTACCTCTGCCTCAAAAGATTTGATCCCTCAGCCTGATCCCCTGCTCCAAAACAGTTCATTTCAGAGGTGATGCTCTTACATAAGCTCTTTTTTTTTTTTTTACATTGTTTCCATGATGATGAGCCTAGAAGTATTTTATTTATTTATTCGCACATGAGAAGGGTAAGTCTGACATAGTTCTTTGAAAAAATGTCCTTTTCCTCTTTTATATAAAGCTCTACTTCCTGAATCTATTTCTTCTTCATTGTTTTACAACTGATTACCTAACACCTCCTGGCAACTTTTCACCTTAAGCTGTTGCATAACTATTGTACGTAAACTCCTAATAGGCTCAGACATCCCATATGATCTAATTTTCTATTTACAGAATTAACTCCTGTAGGTGTGTTATCTGTGTTAGTTGGTTATTCCAGTGATTAATTATGTCAAATGCAAAACATAGGTAGTCAGATGGCACAAATACTGAGTGAAAGGCAGGTAAACACCAGGTATGACCCCATGACCCCACAGCTCCACATCCATGAGCAGTTTTCCTGCTCTGTTGCAAATACACAAATGTATCCTGGATCCTCTTGTCATTACTTCCTTCCTAGAAATGGCCACTGTGACCCTCAAAGAGGATAAAGTAGCCCCAAATTTAAACCCTTTCTTAAATGATGGAGAAAAATGAAAAAAGAGAGGAAATAACTTAGACCTCGTCTCTTCCCTTTCCATTCCACCTAATGGTTTTTCCAGACCTTAAACACTGAAGGCTGACCTTCCCTCTCAAACTGGATTTTTCCTGTACCCTACACCTTGGATTTCAGGAAATGTACAAAACAGGATAACACAGCACAACATATTTCTTGTCAGTTTTCCTTTTTTTTTTTTTTTTTTTTTTTTTTCAAGAGACAAAAACACAGTAAAACGCAGTGACATCAGCAGCCAAGGCTGAAACATTTTTTCCTAATTCCCCAGGTACTTTTTTTTATACAGTATACATGATATTTTGAATCACAATTTATCCTCTTTAACCTGTGGTTGTTCTGGCATAAATTTGCTCCAAATATTCGCTCTAAAAAATGGTTCGTTTTGTCACATTTTCAAAGGAGTAAAGAGAAACCAAACTCCAACGCAAGCATAAAAAGTAATGTATTCCACTTGTGTCTTACTGTCCCTGGGTCAGATTTAGTTTTCTTGTTGGAAATGTCGGTCTTGGAGCACATCTGTAATTTCTATGTGTAAAAAAAACTCTGTATTGGCTTTGCTACATTGTTCGGGGAGTGCATGCTCTTGGCCACTGCTCCAAAAGTATCCCTGCTTTTTTAACCATATAAAATCTTGAGTCCTATTATTACTACCAACTTCCTGTTTAAAACGAGCATTGAGATGCCTATTTAAGCTACTAGTGCTCTCGTAATTGTGACAGCATTTTTTCAAATGTATTTTTACCTTTTTTCCTAGAATTTTAGTTTCCCAAATACAAAGAAAACCCTTGCAGACTCTACTTCTTGTGGTAAAAGCCTCCCTTTCCCCATATATTTTATTAACTCTACTTTCTCCTAAAAAACATTGTGACTCATATAATTGGTTTAAATATTTAGCTCCATGGCACAAAACCGTACACCCACAGTGACAACCAGTTGCTGCTTTAGAAGCTCACACAAAGCTTTCTCATTTCTGTCACAAGTGTATTTTTAGTGTATATGAGTTTATTGGCAACTGCTGGTAATTGCACCTGCCACTATATTCGGCAACACCGTAACTCTGTTGCGAGCCTCTCTAGACTCACCCACTCTCCACGTTCCACACCATGTTTGCTTTTCCCAATGTTTTGCTTCTCCACAATCAAGGGGAAATTATCTGTCTTCCGGAAAAAAAGAGGCAGCCCACTAATTTTAGATTGACTTGATTGAGCCTGGAGGCCAAAGGGATCAAACCCACATCCGTTGAAAACCAGGGATGCTAATTCTAACCATAACATAGCTAACATATGTTTTGCTCTCCCCAAGTGCTGATTTGAGACCTGCTTGAAGTGGAGCTCAAGGCCTGTTGCTTTCTCTACTGCACCCGTTGCAAGGGACCATTCTTTCTTGTGGCATGTTTTGTGGGTATTGGCCCACCATGTGTATATTTATAGAGCCCGGGTCATGACACATGTACACGGACTACTTGTTCTTTCTTAAGGACATGAGGTTGTTGCTTGCCAGTGCTCACTGTTTTTCCAAATGTTAGTGTAGACATTGTACTGTAGCGGTAGTCATTTCCAGGGTGTTAGACTCAAGCTTTACTGAAACTGAACTACACAGGAACCCTGCCAAAAACCAAATATAAGGAAATAAAAGTTGCTTTGTAAATTCAATGGTGAGCTTCATTCCATATACAACCCTTGGATGATTCAGTGCTATTTCTAAATAGATGCATGATACGATAAATTCCATCATTATTTTATGGTCATTAAACCTAACCCTGCTAATCAATATAATGGTCAATTGAAACCATACTCATTCATTCATCATTCATTCATCTTCTATACCCGCTTAATCCTCATTAGGGTCACGGGGGTCGCATGGAGCCTATCCCAGCTGCTT
>JAQQZY010000002.1:12817676-12829541 GCA_030068375.1 Ostorhinchus rueppellii
CACAGATTAACCCACCATCATTATGAACCCAATTAAACATTTTAAAGCAAATAACCCATCTGTAGCATAGAATAACTCTGAACGTCTATAGCAATGCATTTGGGGCAGTTTGTCCGAGTAGAGTCATCGTCGTACATGCACAAATGAACAGTTGTTCTGGTAGTGACAGGCAGCAGAACCAACCCAGAAAGATGGAAGATACTAAACAGCATGTTGAACCTCTGGATGGGAAATTTGAGTACAAAAAACCCCCCAGACGGAACAGTCGACTGACATAAAAATATTATGCACACATTGCAGGAAGGAGTTTTCTTTTCACTGAGGCACTTCCAGCTTAAAATACCACATGAAAAATGAAGCATACATTAGTCCAGGATTCTGCTAGCATTTCAGCTAAGGTGTCACCCAGCATGCGACAAACATGTTACGTGCCTATATATTCCCTTCTTTCTTGAGTCTGTTCACGCAAAATGAAACGCAATTAATATAGATTAAAAATGAATGATATTTAACTGTGTTTTATCGAAATTCATTCACAGCAACCCTGTGATTAATCTGATTAAAAATTTGAATCATATGACAGCACTGATAATTTAATACGTGTGCAAAAATTTTGTTGTGTGTACTTATAATTGTGTGGTTATAAGGTGGAAAAGCAGAGGGTAAGACGATGATAGAAGATTGAGTATATTCATACAGGTCTGCTTTTGGCAAGGAATCTCATTGACTGCACAAATGTTTACTTTCCCATTTGACAATACTTTGTGACGATACCTTAGGTTCGAGCGCTGTTAAAACTTGTCTTACTGTTTTAAGTAATGTATTTTTTTGTCTGATCATCATTAGCTTCTAGTTGTGTCTGCATTCATTCCATGTGCCTCGGCATTATTAAAAATAAGGATTCTCCATCAATGTTGTGAATACATAATACATGCCTGACTTATTTTTCTAAGAGCACTTGGTGTTAAGGTGAAGGATGTCTCAATTTCATCACATAATGTCCTGAAGAACAACACAGAGGAAAGCAAAATGAGGCCACTCACCAATATTCTTGTAGTAAATTGGTACAAAGACATTAATAGCCCTCTCTATTCCCAGCAGCCCCAAACAGAAGATGACCAGCAGCTGAAGGAGGATGTTGCCACGAGGCCACATGTATGGAACAAGCAGAGCGACCTTTTTCCTAAAACCCTGCCAGGTCGACTGGTTTGGATCCGTTCCACCCAACAAGCTCTGAGAAAAAGAGCAATAATATAATTATCTCCAAATATATTGCATATATGCTACTAGTATGTTCTTTTAGAGTGAAAAAAGATATGCCTGAGGAGTGAAATTAAGGGATGGTGTGCTAAATAGTTACTAGGGATTCACTGAAATGGAAGTAGTTATTCATAGTCAGTGTATTATCTGCAGTAGATGCCAGTCATCCCTTGTTTGGAGAAAAACAGAACAGAAGCAATGTACTAAAATGTACCTGAATAGGAGCAGCATCTAGAGCAATGTATTAAATGTATTAAAATAAATAAATAAAAAAATAAATAAAAAGAGATCTAAAGGGCATAGTAGCATCAGCTGAAATAGTCACACACCACAAAAGAAAGCTGACAAAGACATCTAATATGTAGGATTTTGGGTAACTCTCCTCTTGCTTTCTTGGAATTAATTTTGATGGCTTATGTACAAGTGATTTGTACTGGCTTATTTTTTTCTGGCTGCAAGAAAGAGCTGTCAAGAAATGTTGGTTTAAACAAAGCCCCACCTTAAAAAAAAAAAAAAATCTGAATGAACCTTCTAAAGAGTCAGAAGGACGATGACAGACCGACTGCCAAAACAGGTTGAGCAAATGTCAGAGTACTATCTGTGTATCAATACCTGCCCACTCTGCTCCACATCTCGCTCATCTTCATTGATAAGCAGCATGTAAGGTTTCTGTGGCAACCCTGGAGCTCTGAGGCCAATGACGAAGAGCAGCCCTGTACCAACATAGCGCATGAGCCAAAGGGCAAACTGCACCTGAGAGGTTCACAGAAAATCAAAAACACATCAGCATTTATTCACCGTTAATGATATGATGAGAATTTAATATTGCAGATATTAATACAATATAAGCATCACAAAAGTACATTTTAAGTTAAAGATTTATTAAGTAATGCACAGAGGGTATTTAAAAACCCCCCACACAAATCATGCTTCGCTTGCAAGTGCAAGTGAGTCAGAGTGGGAGGAGCCAAATGTTGCTTTTACTTTGATTGGTTAACTGTTTTCCATTTGGGAATTGAAAGTCAGACCTGGCAGTGACTCAGCAAAACAAAGTCTTGGACTTCTGTCACCACCAGTGTTGTATTGTGATGTATTCTTTACATGCCAGCTTATCTTCCATGAGTGAGGAGTGGCTAAATGACTCACCTTTTAGAACAAACAACCTCTGGCCTATTAAACTGTAAAAACATGTCATCTCAAGTATGTTAGAAAACATTAATCACAAACTTAGTAGTCACGTGTCCTGTCATTATGCAGAAAAACTGAAAGAATGCAGAGAACATCTGCCATTATGTTCAGTTAGACCATCTTAAGCGTGTCTACTACATATGGAAAAAGATTATTTTCTATTATCGAAAGATCTGAATCTTTGGTGGTTGTTTACCTGCTCTTGGTTGTTGTCCAGACCCCACCACCAGTGAGGACTGTACCAGGAGATGAAGGCTAAGTTCTCAGCTGAAAATGCCAAAGCCCAGAACAAGAGCAGGGCCGCACTGTGTCCTCTTGTCCGGTCCATAAGCAGAGCCCTGCGTCTCTCCACTCTGAGCAAAGCTATAGCCCAAGCCCACGCCGCTGCAGAGAAGCAGCCATAAAGCACAACATAACCTGGGAGCTCCCCACCACTAGCAGCTCGCCAGATCACCCCACCCAGGAACTGGATGAGGAGGACAACAGAGGTGATCTGCTGGAAGGCGTAAAGACAGGAGCGGGGGATGAACTTGGGTTCCATTGCTGTGCCATACTTCTGGTAAAATATGCAATGGAGAGTGCCGAGGAAGATGGCAACTGTCAGGAGAATAGTGGGAACCAGGGTGAAGTAGAAGCAAGGGGAGATGCCTTCATCCACCCAAGTCCGGGAAATGGAGGAATTGGATTCACAGTAGCTGTGCATGAACACCATGACTGCAGCTAGAGAGAGAGAGAGCGAGAGAGAAAGAGAAAGGAGTTGGAAAACAATTCCACTGGCTTCAAATAATATTCAAGTGAGGTATTTTATTCCATATATCTGATCAGATATTCAAAGAAGTCAAATGAAGGTTAGGCTACTTCAGTTTAAGGCTTTTATGATTTAAAAAAAAAAAACTCCATATATTTGTTTTAGATCTATTATCTCTTTCTGTTGCTTTGGATCTTAAATAAACTTCTTTATCTGTGCTACAATTAATCTCAAAACAAGTTGCTTTGTCATTGATGTATTATGTGGGACACTGCAACACATTTTTCTCCTGAAGTATCTGAAGTCTGGGGGTGTTAGTGGTTGAGGTTTAAACATCTGTTTATATTTGGGTGTCTGCAATTTGTGTTATGTAATGTTTTATTAGCTGGCGTTTCAGAATTTTGCGTTTTTACATAATCAGAAAAAGAAATTAACACGAAAACTAAAGTTTTGGACATATCTTATGAGTAAAAGAGCAGCAGCTTAAAGTTCATATTACTAAGCACAGATATATATCCTGCAAGTAGTATGTGAGCTTCTCTTCTCTATACATCAAGCTGATTAGTGAAGATGTGAACTTGAGTCAGATTAAAGTTGCTGACTCATGCTTCACAAACCAACCACAATACCACAGAAAACTCTGTTTGTGCAGAAAAAGACTTGATAGCTAGCAAATACATCTGGATGGAAAATGGGGTGCAAAACACGCTCTGAGCAAGCCTATTAGAAGACATAAACTAACAGAACGAACTAAATATCAAAAGGCAGGTTTTTTTAATTCATTACCTTAAGTGTTGCGGTTGCTGTCAACTTCACAGGCGCCTCCACGAATCCGCAGACCCTCCACTTGTCAAAAACAGACGTCAGTGAGCGGAGCTAGCAAACACGAGCTGTTAGCTGTTTGAGCTAGCTCTAAAAGACTTCTACACAAACAGCAGCTTATAACGTGACGAGCAAGAAACGCATAAATGATATTTTCACGCTGGCTATGTGTGTGCCATGCTGACACCCAGTGTGTCCTCTCATACTAGTCAGATAGTTGTCCTTGTAGCAGGAGTTAAACAACAGCTATCCATGACTCGGCAATCGACGCTTTATGCAACAGCTGCGTTTGACTACATGGTCTGAACTGCAGCTCCCCCTGCGGCTGGAAGGAGGAACTGCAGCGTATACCTAAACTCACCACAGGGATAAAAAAAATGGACAAAGAAGAAAAAATACTGAGATTATCTAATAAAGCGAAGGTACTCATGACACAAACTATTTAAGTACTTAGCCACAAGTTAAAATTTTACATTTAAAAGCATAACTATTGTCAGAAAATTAAAGTTGAAGTATGAAAAACAAAAATAGTCATTGTACAGTTACAAAATTATGCCTCAGTGTTGTGTAAGGGTTCACGCTTATGGATGAGGCTTTCACTGTTGGGGACTTTAATCTACAATTTATTCTATTACTTATACGTATTCTTACCCTGTTGTCCATAAAGTTTTAATCAAATATTTTTACCTCTTCTCATGAAATGATTGACATTGTGGTTTATTCTCGATGGGACGAACACAGAGAGGAATCTGACAATAAATTATTCCAACTTTATGGATAACAATGTATTTAAAGGCTTTCACCTGGTTTAATATCCATTGGTTAATTAATGCACTGATGAGTTTTTCAGCTGCAACAAGTTTTTTTTTTTTTTTTTTTTTTTTTTTTACCCTATGGATGCAGTGAGTACATTCTCATTTCTTAAACAAGACTGGACTGTACAGAATATCAAGATAGGCCTTTTTTGGGGGGTGGGTGGGTGTTGTCTGTGTTTTTTTGTTTTGTTTTTATTTAGGTTAGTTTATTTTTGTTTTTTTTTTTCTTCCTCTTTTTAGCTTTGACTTGCGTAATTTATATTGTTTTATTTGGTATTGGTTGTATTGTTCCTATTTTTTTTAATTTGTTGTTGTTTTTAATTGGACAGATTTTATGTTTTTAATCTCTTCTTGTATTTTATTCTGTTATTCTTTATTTATTTTCCCACACAGCACTTTGGTCCACTGTGGTTGTTTTAAAGTGCTTCACAAATAAAGTTGGATTGGATTTGAATTCATTTTCTTCCTTTCCTCCTTGGAAACTAACTGGTACAGTAACTAACATTGTTAAGTTAGCTTTGTTGTTCAGGAGTGTTCATGATCATACGTGATCAGTGTTTGACCTTGATGATCAATAAAACTAGTTTAAAAAAAAAAAAAAGATTGGACTGTACTTAAATGGATCATGTGGTCTGATGAGTCCAGACTGACCCTGTTCCAGAGTGATGGGTGCATCAGGGTAAGGAGAGACAAATGAAGGGATTTCCCATCATGCCTTGTGACGACAGTAAAAGCCTGTGGGGGCAGTGTTATGATGTGGGGTTGCTTCAGTTGGTCAGGTCTAGGTTCAGCAACATTATGTGTAAAAAAAAAAAAGAAAGAAAGAAAGAAAGAAAGAAAGAAAGAAAGAAAGAAAGAAAGAAAGAAAAAAAGAGGTCTGATGATGCAGACATCTTCCATAATAACAACGCCAGGATTCATCTGGCTCCAACTGTGAAAGAGTGGTTCAGAGAGAATGAGAGATTATTGTCATACATGGCTTAGTCACCCCAGGTTCTAAATCTGAACCCCAGTGAGAATCACTGTGATGTGATAGTAAAGATTGTATGCATTAACCTGACTCTCCCATCATCAATACAAGATCTTGGCCAAACATTAATGGATGGAAATGAATGTCAGAACATTTTTTGTCACACTGTTTAAATATTATGTAGTGCAACAGTGAATGGGGGCTTTAATCAAAGTTAAAGACGGTCCAACAAAATATTATGTGTGTAACTTTTTTGGTATCATTTAGACCAGGGGTGTCAAACTCATGTTAGTTCAGGGGCCACATTCAACCAAATTTAATCTGCAGTGAACCAAACCAGTAAAATAATAACACAATAATATATAAATAATGTCAACTCGAACCTTTTCTCTATGTTTTAGAGCAAATAAAGTACATTTACATTATAAAAATGTTTACATCTACAAATGATCCTTTCAAATAATGTGAATAACATGAACAAACTGAAAAAAGTGTAATTTAACAATATTATGTCTCAGTTTGTCATTTACACATGTACATTATAACTCAGAGATCACAGTGGATCTACAAACACACAAAACATTTAATAACAGGCAGAACTTGTTAAAATTGTAGTTACTTCATTTAAGACATTTCAGGTTATTCACATATTTGTTCAGGTTATTCAAGTTTTTTGCGAAATTATACTTTGCTTTCATGTAAATACATGAAACGGTTTACATTTAGAAAAGAGAAAAAATTGGAGTTGTCATTATTTATATGTTATTGTGTTAGTATTTTACTGGTCCCGCCCACTGGAGATTGAATTGGTCTGAATGTGGAACGTGAACGAAAACTATTGTAAGATTGTTCATATCTTAGTGTAATTTTTACATTTCACAAATTCATCCCAAGGGCCAAACTGGACCCTTTGGCGGGCCGGATTTAGCCCCCGGGCCTTGTGTTTGACACCTGTGTAATAAGGTATCTTAAGGTCAAAGGTCACTGTGGCACAATGGAAGATCTGTCCATTCCTGTGAGTGCAGGATTGTTTTTCTTATTTGGCACAAACTTTCACTTGGATTGAAGGATGAACTGATTAAATGTTAGTGTCCAAAGGTCAGAGGTCAAGTTAACTGTAACCTGATGAAACACAAGCTGCACGTAGAAGAGAAAACTGCACAAACAGTAACTGATTGATCCTATAGTTCTGGTTTAATGTTTTTATGAACTGCAGCAAAGAAGTGATGTGGTCATTGTCATTTGTCCATGTCTTTACCAGTTTAAGTGAAACTTGGTGGAAATGGAGGTCTGCAAAGTAGAGCCATGAAAAGGAACAAAATCTGGATTTAATTTCCCTTTGGTTGCACTAACTCGGTCACTCTGATCAGTGGCACCGACTGAGCAAAATGAGGAAAGCATAAATCATAATTTGTGGTTTGTTTGTGGTTTGATAATACTGTGGAACAAGTAGAATACTGGACTTTCAGCTCTGGCAGAGCTCTGGGCCCTCGGAGTGACCTGTGCGTTCATCCTCCGTCATCATTAATTGTTATTATTTGTAATTTTCAGACAAAGATATTTAACCTAAGTGATCATTTTGTATGTCGTGGCTCACATCTAATATGACCACAGGTTAGATGTCGATAAAGTCAAGTATCTGGAAAAACAGAAATGCGAACAGAAAACTGGCGTGTCGGAGACGTCCAGAAGCTCCTTTTCCAACATACCTCCAGGAACTTTTTTTATCAGGAACTTATTTACCTGTGTAAAAGAGTTCCTGGTAATCTGTATGCCTTGCGTTTCAACAGTAACTGAAAGTTCTTGAAATTGTATTCAAATGAAGATGGGTCGCTCGAGTCGCCGACCACTCAAAGTCCTGCTGAATGCCTTTTGAGTATATTCAGAATACGTTCAACGAAGTCTAGATTGTTTTAACCCCTAGATGCCTATTGATGCAAATTCACACCAAACCCCCCTGCTCCAAAATGCAACCAAAATACTATCTACCTAAAATAAAAAGACGGAAGTCAGACATTTTTTTTTCCAGAATTGGAAATCGATTCGGGCATTAAGGGGTTAAATGTATTTACTGAATACAGCTTTTAACGTATTCAGCAGGACAGATAGACGATTGCAATGCATTTGTAGAAACGAGACTAATATGTTCATCTCTGTTTCAGCCGGATACACTAAACAGAGCGCACTCACACAGGAAATGGAGCAAAAAAGATTGTATTCAACAAATATGTTCGATGAGGTCCCAGCTTGTTATTCAGAGCATATTCAGACAGACCGTTGATTTCAAGATGAATACGCTCAAAAGAATGACTTTAAACACTCAAAAGACCATAATCAGCAAATGGACATGGCCTTCCAACCACTTCTTGTCACTTCCCTTCTTTTGCTAAATTTTTTAGTTATTAAAACACAAAGTGAAGCTTGTACAGGGTACTTGAGCAGGTCTTGAAACTCTTAAAAAGTATGGAAACTGGATACGCCATTTTCCAGACCTTGAAAAGTTTGGAGTTTTGTGTGAAAGTCGTAATAAAATATGGGAAAAGTTTCTCTCATGGTTGAATTTTAGAGTCTGTTCAAAGGCCCATAGTCTTACAACACAGTAAATACATGAGGAAAGGAAATAAAAAACATGATTTCACTAACAGGTCAGTACTGGAATGATTCTAGTGGAACTTGTTTGTGTGATATCTGTGCACTTATGTGATTTTTATGTTTTGAAAAAGTTTCTGTCGGTAAAAATATAATTTACTGTGAATTCTGCATTCATTCATTCATACAGTTATTTACATTAACGTTTCTATTACACACAACAGGTACAATGTCAACCAAAAAAGTAGGGATACAAGTATAAAAGTACAGAAAGTCAAAGTTTTGGGGGGAAAAAATAGCAGTTTTGAAAAAGTCTGGAATTTTTACATGGATAAAGAGCAAACACCCTGTTGTAGAACAGGAATAAACCAGTTTGCAGCTTCACGCTGGCTATAGTGGCTGAACGGAAGTGTGGAACACTGTAAATGTGTTCTACCAATCAGGGTTCTTCAGCACAGAACCACACCCCCAAGAATTCTGGGGAATCTGAAAACTCTTACCCCGTTTCCAGGAACTTTTTTTCCAGGAAACGTTTGGAGTTAAGAGAAAGTTGTTTGTTTGTTTTTGATTTTTTTACCCAGGTTATTTTGATGGAAACACGCCAATGTTTTTCAAATTTCCTGATAAATTAAGAGTTCCCGAAAAATTCCTGCAGTGGAAAAGGGGCTAATGATGATGGTGGTGGGTGGGGGTGGCTGTGGCTAAGGAGGTAGAGCGGTTCAAATCCCACTCTATCCTAGTCATGGGCCGTGGTGTCCTTGGGCAAGACGCCTCCCCCACCTTGGCTCCAGTGTCACTCCCACTGGTGTGTGAATGCATATGAATGTGTGGTGGTGGGCAGAGGGGCCGTTTGGTGCGAACTGGCAGCCACACCAGGGCAGCTGTGGCTACAAATGGAGTTTACCCCCACCAGAGTGCAGATGATGGGTCTGTGATGTAAAGCGCTTTGGGTGCCTTGAAAACTAATATAGAAATCGAATCCATTACTATTATGATCTAACTTCTACTTACAGTGGAAGCCTTGACATCCCACCAAAGCTCTAAACGTGGCCTGCTCTGCCCCTTAAACCCAGTCCTACTGTATGTGTTCCTGCAAGTGCACTGTGTTATGAGTGTGTGCTCAGTGCATTATGTACTTTACATGGGCAAGTGCAGTGCATGCCGGTGCACTGTAGAATATGTGTGCTGGCATTGTGCAGCGATGGAGGAGAGGTTTTTAGTGAGGCGGGGGCAGTTTCGGGATCGGGACTCGCTCCTGTAAATGTGGCCATTTGTGTGTGAGGGAGGGGGGGGTGAGGTAAGGAGAGGAAGGAGGAGGAAGGGGAGGACTGGATGTAGTCCGCTGTAGACACAAGGGCGGATTGATAGTAAACACACACTCTGGGTCTAGTGGATCTGCTGCCGGTAGCCGGGCTAACAAGCCCTTCATTAAGGCCGTCTGATACACTCACTGAGCGCCTTTGTTGAAGTAGGAAGCGAAAAGTACACCAGACAGATTTGACCTGAGAACGTTGGTATGCACTGCCAGCAAGCGCTTTTTTTTTTCTCCCCCTCCACCTCTCAGAAGGGTTTATTTTCGTCGCACTGAACAGGTTTTCTCATAGCACGCACACCTACTTTGAGGGAATACACTGGCAAAAATCTGGAATTATACGGTTATTTTGCCCTGAATGTATAAGATGCATGGAAAGCTTTTGGTTCTGTTTGTGTGCACCCTGAAAAAACACTCACATATTACTTTTGTATGAAGACACGCGGGGTAAGCAAATCCTGTTTGACTTGACTTCTCAAAATTAGAATAAGAGTCTATGCACAGAAAGAGCATAATGGACCCACTGGGGGGGAAATCCAATAAGGCTAGCTTAGTCCCATCACCAAAAACAGAATTATGTCAGTCTGACTTCATATCCTTTCTCTTAAAAGCCGTCTAAGTGGTCTCACACTTACAGTAAGTCTTCTTCCTCTGCTGGAATATTATGCAAATTATTCTTTTAACCTGTTTAGCTCAGTTTCAGCTGGAATATCTTATTAAATTATAATTTCTCAGAATGAGATTTGTTTGGTAATAAAATACATGTTTGACATCATTTCCTGTAAACAAGAGCTCTCTACTTTCTTGAAATTCCTATTTTGCAATAAGTGTTTGTATAAAAATATAGAATGAATGGACACTTTACTTCTTTAGTCCAACATTATGGTGTATGTGGTTTATTTCTCTTTACACCTGTGGGTGCTTTCAGTCATTTTTATATCTTATATTATGTTTGTTTCTCTTATGTGCTTTCTATATTATATACATCCATGTGTATTTCAATTATTTTTCATTTTTCCATTCCACACATATGCATTTAATACATTTTTCCTTTATTTTTCTTGACCTCTGTAGCGTTTAGGGTTATTACCGCAGCTTCTTTGCATCCCCGCCTAAACGTTAGAACTCATAAGTTTTTATTTCACTCGTATATTTCTGTTTAACATGTTCTAGTGCTAAAAAGTGTCGGGTGTGTTTATTTGACCCCCACTTTGCTATGTTCTTATTTATATTCTGTTATTCTTTGCTGTATCTTGTTACCATTTGCTGCTACAGCGTCCTAATTTCCTCTCTAGGGTCATTAAAGTTTCGTGTTGTCTTATCTTACAAGGACAACAGGACCGCACATACAGGCTTTGACGTGCCGTAGTATATCACTGCACGTACAGTATATACATCCAACTTGATATACGTAGCTGTGTGCGCTGAAGCAGTGTGATATAGGCTGTAGTTGTGGCTACAGAGGAAAGTGCAGTGCAGTGACCAATAGAGCATAAAGGCTGCTGTTGTATCCAGGGTTTCATGTTGTGGCACCCTAATGGCTGGAAGCATGGGAGGCGAGCAGGCCTGCAGCCCTGAGCCAAATGAGCCCTGCATGTGCCACTCCTCATGTCGTTACCCCATTAGAGCAACTTCACTGACCGAAATCTTCTGCCTTCAGCGCCAGTAGAATTCTGCACCAGACGCCAATACAAAGTACGATCCTACTGACCGAGGCTTAAAGGAAGTTTAGACACGCAGTACTGTGTAAAAGCCTAAGGCCACCTCCAGGTTTGTTGTTCTTGTACTGTTCAAATGAGCGTACATATTTACTTGTCATTAGCTGCTTTTCCATTGGACATATTCGCAAAACTTTACCGATATTTCCTCAATGTCGAAAAAAAGAAAAAAAACAGAAGTGCGTAAATGTCGGTTTTTCCATGAAATCACAAACGCAGTGATTTATTTATTATGGCGACATGACATAAGAAGTCATTCCAAAAACATGGTGACAAATGTAAATATCATGTTGATTTACAGATATAGTCATTATTACCTCCGCCAAGGAGGTTATGTTTTTGCCGGCATTTGTTTGTTTGTTTGTCTGTGTGTGTGTGTGTGTGTGTGTGTGTGTGTGTGTGTGTGTGTCTGTTTGTTAGCAACTTTACAGAAAAACTACTGG
>JAQQZY010000002.1:12857819-12879913 GCA_030068375.1 Ostorhinchus rueppellii
ATATATATATATATATATATATATATAACTAGAAAAGCACTCGGAGAGCGCAGACCTCCGCCAAGGCCATAGGCAGCTCAGTGCCATCATGCCCTATCTCCCAATAATAAAGAAACCTTAAAAAAATTTCTGGATCTAGACGGTGATCCGGATCACCACCAAAATTGAATCACTTGTTCCTCGTCCCATTTCAAACAGTTCCTGAAAATTTCATCCAAATCTGTTTCGAACTTTTCAAGTTATTTGGAACACAAAGAGATAAACGCTGGCAAGAACATAAACTCCTTGGAGGAGGAAATAATAATGAATATATCTGTAAATCAACATGATATTTATGTTTGCCAGCATGTTTATGGAATGACTTTTCGTGTCATCTTGCGATAATAAATAAACAAATCATCGCATTTTTGATTGATTAATGAAAAAAAACCCCGACATTACGCAATTGTGTTTTTTCAAAATTTTAAAAAGATTGGTAAAGTTTTTTGCATAGACCTAATGGAAAAGTGATTACTGTCTTGTAATGTGTGTGGAAATAACCAAAAATAGTCACTTACCTGATAAAGGGTTAAAGACTCATGTTTCTACAAAACGTATCAGATTCAAAAGCACCATCTACCATAAGCTGCTTTTAACCCTTAAACACCTAGAACTCTTCCTGTGGTACCTGCCAAATGAATTTTCATCTCTATCGAAGCTTTTCTACAAGATTTATGAATATATCTATTACATTTTTCTTAAAAAAGTATTTCCTGATATTTAATTGACTAACAATATCAGAACAGATAAAACTGAAGCAAAAGTACATTTTTTGATAAAATATATCATACACTGAACAGAAAAATAAGTATGTACTCCCACTGTTACTTGTCAAACTCCATGGTTTTACTGTTGAATCCATGTTGTTGAAGATGATGATGTTTCCGTGTTCACTGTGGAACGTCTGAACATCCAAATGGGTCATATGTGATGCCACTGAAAGGCTGAGAAACTGCATTTTACTGGAATTATTTGAACATATTGACAGGATTAGTGGTTCAAAACTTATTAACTATTTCTGATCAGTAGATGCTTTTAGCAGTTCAGGTCTATGAGACACTTGGCGATGTCGAAGCACATTAAAAGAAACACATGACAAATAGATACAAAAATGACATAGATGTGATGAGACACGATAATGACTGCCTTTAATGTAAATATGTAAGCTTACTGTAAAGTTTTTGCACTGTTGAAGTTCAGTGATAGTCATAAATCAGATTTACACATATTTTCAAATCATTCTTAATCAAGAGATGGACCTGTTCATTCCTGGGCCATTTGTTTCCAGTGGGAATCATTTCACCGTAACACAAACTAACTGGCAATAGCAGAAACTTCATTCCTTTAAACCAAGTTATGATAAGAAAACAGCAAAGGTAAGACAGAATTCATTGTCTTCATAATGCCAACTTTATTTTTTACTCATCTTCATTTCGTTCAGTGAGTTTTATCAGTAGAGAAATAAAACTTGTACTGTTGTTGGATCTGCTTACTGTTAGCTTTGTGTTAGCTTACTGTTAGCTTAGCGCTGCAATGTTTGTGTCATTGGTCTCATAAAATTATTCATGACATTCACTGGTCTTGGGTTGTTAGGTTATTTTAGATCTTTGTCCATTTAAGTGCTTGCTGTCTGGATTGTGTTTTGTTGTCTTACAGTTGGTTTTGTAGAGGTTTTATCTGACATTCTTGTGGTGGATGTATAGAATGTGTATGTTGATACAAGCTGAGTGTAGCATTACAGTGCAGTGGTAAAACAGATGGAACTGTGGCTCCTCTTGTTTCTTATGTTTCAGGCAAAGCTGTAAAAATGCAAAAAAAGAAAAAAAAATCTACAGTGGTGGAAAAAAATATTAGACCACGCTTGTTTTCTTCAATTTCTTGTTCATTTTAATGCCTGGTACAACTAAAGGTACATTAGTTTGGACAAATATAATGATAAGAACAAAAATAGCTCATAGTAGTTTAATTTCAGAGCTAATATCTATCCATTTTCTATGTTTTCTTATTAATAACCAAAATCACTTCAGTTCTTACATCAATATCTATGGCATTGTACTGACAAAAACAGTGCTTTTAGACATTCCATGTTTTCTTTTCTGTCTGTTTTGGTCACATGATACACACAGGAGTTAGGACTGGATTGCATAACTATTGTTTTTATGACTTATATAAAGAAGACTTATTTATAAGTATAGTATTTGTACTTGATAAATGAAAATAAATGATCCACTGATTTTGCTTTTTACATGTGACCCTGCATATTCTGATTAATATATATTTGAATCAAAATATAGTTTTCTTGGTGTTTTACATCGATGGCTGATTTGCTTGAAAGGGCAAACAGCCTCCACTGACTTCCTAAAACATGTTTATATCCGAGTCTTTCCATGTAGGCTTTTGTTTAGGGGATGCATTTTTGCCTCACCCTGAAAATTTGTCGGCTAGTTTGCTTATGTACAGAACACACAGTAGTGACTGTAAACAGACATGAATTCATGTGTCACAAACTGCAGTGAAAACCCCAAATGAAATGTGTATTCCAAATGGAAACTTTTAACTGGAAATCAGTGAATTTCACTTCTGAAATGTAAAATTCTACATTCAGAATCTGATTTGGAATCATGAATAGACAGACTATGCTGTTCATATGATCTGTATTAACTTCAGATTAACTCATAAACACCCAAACATCCACCAGTGACAAAAACCATCTACTGCTATAGAATATTTAATAACTTCTGATCCATTAATACTATCAATCCGTGTAAGTAATTGGTGTAAAATACAGTTTGTCGTCTTTTCCTGGCCATCAGATGTGATCCATTTGGACGTTCAGTTACCATGGAAACACCATAATCTCCTACAGCATCGATTCACCAGTAAAAATCCATGGAGTTGTATCAATCTATCAGTGAATGACAGATTTTACTAACAATGTTGCTTTTTCTTCAGTTTTCCTCAAATTTAATCTGAGCTTTTATGAACATCTACATGTAAAATCAATTAAATATAGGAAAATACATGATTTACACTGAAAAAACACAACATACAGAGGATAATATTGTAATAAATGTTGATAAATCACTCAAGAAAATTAAATCTAGAGAAAAATGTATTTGGGACATGCCACAAAGGTAGCTCTGGGTGTTTATGGATTAATAATCAAACGTTAGTGCAAAATTCACAGCAAGGTTTTTGCAAATAAAAAAAAAAGCTTGGGCATGGGTATTTTTTTGCAACACAAAAAAGACATATACACGACTAACCGATGAGTCACACTCTTCAATTAATTCCATAACAGTTCCAAGCAGGATGTGCTTTGCTTAACATACTTGGTTAGTCTGCTATTAGTTGTCATGCATGCACTTGATGTCCGTATCTGAGTGATTTATACGTGAGAATCAAACTTCCTCAGTGTTTAGATTCACGCTGAAGAACTCTGATAGTACACAGATGTCTCTTTTTATTTTATGGTTGCACGCCAAAGTTGTACAATCTAACTTAATTACTTATAGCTCCAGAGTCTGTAATTAAACTACTATCTGAACCAGAGCAGCAACAAAGAGAAAACTCCAGTCCAACTTTTATGTAAACTGTTTTTCTAAGTTTAGTGTCAGTTTTACAGCAGTGCAACAACTCCAGGGGAAACACAGTCTTTTTCTTTCTGTGCCGTCTTGTTTGTCTCCTCGTCCTCTGGAGCTGTAAACCCATAACAAAACCCTCGGTGTCCAGTTTCACTTTGGGAATGAAGGCCAGGCTGTGTGAATAGGAGAGAATAGACAGGAAGACAACTCTGATTACCTCCATAAAGGAGCTGACCTCATGTCGCTCCCTCTTCTACTTTTTCTACTTCTCACAAACAGGATATACATTTTACACTTGAGCTATATGGCATAAATAGGAAATGTTAAGGTGTATGTTTCCAGCAAACTAATGCCTCTTGTGTTTTTGAGTGCAAAAGTTAGGTGGGAACTTTTTGTAGCATCAGAAAAACAACATATTTACAATCAAAGTGGGTCATATTATAAACTTTATTATCTCGACTTAACATCTGACCCCATGATATTTGTTCCAAATCTTACCTGCCTAAAGACAATCACACCAAAGCATCGTGTGGTAACATCTCACCCAGCTTCTCAACTAAAATGATACCATTCAGAGCATAAACATGATATACATTTTAAACTTGAGCCATATGGCATAAATAGAAAATGTTAAGGTGTAGGTTTCCAGCAAACTAATGTGATTAGGCTACGTTCAGACTGCAGGCAAATGTGGCCTAAATCTGATTCCCCCCATATGTCACCTGTATCCGAGCTTTTTCAAATTCGACCCAGGCCACTTTCATATGTGGTCCTAAATCCGATATGTATCTGATATTTTACAACATGACTTGCAATGCGACCAGCATCACAATTGTGCATCCTAGCTTGGAATGTTATTTCTGTAAACACTGTGCGTCCCTTCATGGTTATTACGTCAGGACCTCTTTTGCGCATGCGGGTCACTTCAAGGTCGTATTCAGTTCATACTCCAAACTAATAAAGTCACATCTAATGTGTAATATGAACAAGCATACAAAAAAATTGGATTTCACCATAAATATGAATTGTGCATAAAGACCTTCTGTCTGAATGTAGCATTACCAGTGTTTTTGAGTGTAGATGTTAGGTGGGAACTTTTTGTGGCATCAGAAAAACAACATATTTACATCCAAAGTGGGTCATAGTCTAAACTTTATTATCTCAACTTAAGATCTGACCCCATGACATTTGGTCCAAATCTTATCTGCCTAAAGACAATCACGCCAAAGCATCATGTGCTAACATCTCACCCGCTTCTCAACTAAATGGATGTCATCCAGAGCCTATGACGGCACTTCTGTATCGAATTCCTTCAAAATGCTTTAATAATCATATTAGTGGGTGTTTACATTTAACCTATTACTGTAAATGAATCATATTCAGTGGAAATTTTGATGTCAGAGATCATACACTCCTCCTTTTGCGCCCTCCAGCAGGGTCTCCAGCCTCAAATCCACAGAAGGGGAGGGGGGAGTCCTGAACAGGAAGCTGAAGAGAACCCCCCTTCTCTTATACCACCCCCATGCTTTGGGAGTTGGGAGTTTCAGATCAAAGAGAAAGGACACAGAAAAGGCTTATCTGTTGTTGATTTTAGGCTTACACTCAAGCACAGGATTCTAAAAATGTGTCAAGGAATTACGGAGTTGGATCATTGAATCTCAACCTTTTCATCTTTTTTTTCCTTTTTAATACGTTTGTTCTTCCAGGACTGAAAGCGAGGGGGCAGGGGAAGGGGTGTTTTACAGTTTAGATCATAGCTCTAAAAGTGAAAGTAGGGTAAGAAAGAGTGTTTAACTGGCAAAATGAAAATAAATGTTCTGAATGAGTGTGAGGAAAATGATTTTCGATCAAGGATCGTCATCTTCTCTGACCTTGTGATCCAAGTTTGCTTCTTTTTTTTTCTTTCCTCTTTGTTCAAATGCAACTCCCTTAGATTTGGATCATTTCTATTCCCTCTCAACCCTGTCTTTAACATTTCAATTCCAAACTCTGCGAGAGGTATGATTCTATCTCGGTGTTCTTCAATGGAGGTATTATGCCAAAGGGGAAATTGCACCTTAAGGGCAGGCACTTTCCCTGCTGTAGATCTTATTAACTACGTCCTTCTATAATACAACCCAGCTTGACTCTTCAAGACCACACCCCTTCAGAGAAAAAGACCTGTCAATCACTGCCTCTAGGAAGGCTCTGACATGGTCAACTGTGGCATGATTGGCATCTCGTAGGATGTGTGCAGGCTCTGAGGGAGTATAAAGAAATGCTGGTGTACCACCGGGAGAAATTCTTTTCCACATCACTGCTTAACCAGAGTGTTGTGTGTGCATGTGTTAGGTTGCTGAGGTCTGGAGGCTGCTGTCGGACGCACAAAGCAGCTCCAGTGTCGAGAAGTGAGGCTTGACGTTGACCATTATATATTCAGTCTTAGTATGCAGATATGCAATCCTGCACACCAGCCTGTGGAACAGATACAACGCTTCAGTGGTTTCCAAATTCTCTCGGCGGACAGAAATTTCCAAAGTAATTTTCCTTGCAAACCCAAAATTGTTTTTGTAGACTACTGTGCACAGGTCTCAAGGTTTTAACAGAGTAAATCAGCAACAAATAGTGTTTCATTCCCTGTTTCTGACAGCAGGATATGAGGAAGGTTTGGACATATGAGAAGTCCAGAGTTGGACTAAAAATAAGTGTTGGAATGACATTGAATTGTAACTTTCTTCATTTGATGATTCGTTGATGTCACAGTGGAGATGTTGATACAATAAAAATACTTGTATAAGTTGGTTTAGGGATTCACTGATCTGACTTTTTTTAGTTCTGATGTCAATACCGACGCTGGGGGAGTGTGTATCGGTCATTACCCAATCCGATACCATTGTTGATTTAAAGTAGAGGTTCCCAACCAGTGGGAGTGGGGTAGGGTGAGCACATGGGGGGGCGCGAGTAACATCATCAGATGTGCATGCAGGTGTGTTAGCGACTACTGTTGTACATCACAACAGCATAAGTCACTCACAGCACATACTCACCTCACTGAAACTTGGAACTAACTTGTACTAATTTGTCAGATACATGTTTTCGCCTACTTTTACACTGTATTTGACAGCTTTAGCCTTCCTGCCCAGTGTAAACATATTTTCAGCAGTGTTTTGAATGAATGAGTGTCAATTTTTTGGATAAAGTAAGTGTTCCTGAGTGGGTTGAGGAAATTCTCAAGCTAAAGTCAGTTTTTACAAAGCCTGGTTTGGCCTAAAAATGCATCACAAACATCTTTGTGAACTTATCAAAAGTTGAGTTTGTAGAGATGTGTGGTTCAACCTGTGACGACTGTTTAATTAGCCAGGTGAAATATTTAGAACAGGTATTTATTGATTTTCAACCTAGCCAGGGTCTAGAAACACCTGTAGTAGGATGTAAACCAATATATTTTATGGATTATTATGTATTACTGTAGATTAAACTAGCATGCATAAAGTATAGGAAGTAGTTAAGATGAATGAGTTCGATATTAACATACAATATTGCCAATAATGTTGGAATAATAAACCCTTTTTATTTTTACTACTAATGAGTCCCAGTTACACTTTATCTATTAAGAATAAATCATATTGTCACAGTCATGAGAAAAGGTGAAAACATTTTATTCCAACTTTATGGCCAACAGTGTATTAACATATAAACTGATATAAATAAAAACAAATCATATGTATTTATGTGTTTTTGTGTGTGTGTGTGTGTGTATAAAACAGTAAAACACTGAGATGGATCTTAATGTGACAGCTTTTACTTTGATACTTTGCTGATAATACAACCTTTTCCTTGCATTTTATGTGTAGTGGAACATTTTCACAGCGTGTTATTGGCGGATATTCCTTCTAATCCAGATCGTACTTCTACCAGTGGTCTTATGCTGCAGATTTTCGGATATCATGTCTGAAATTTGGAGGCCAAGTTGTACGTGGCTGCACTACTTTGCATAACTTCTTGTCAATTCCTGCTTTTTCAATGATGCTGTTTCCTGCTCATATATTTCAGGAAGATGAATGGGGATGCATAGCAGATGGAAAAAAAAAATAGCTGTCACGCAGGGGCCTAAAGCTTTTTGCCTGCATCTGTTCCAGGTTCCAGGGTCCTGCTCCGTTAGACGGCCAGCTGCGGAGGTCGTGTGAGAAGTTGAAAGGAAACTTCAGCTGCCCTGTGAATCTCACACCATTACTCAGGATGAATCAAAAGAGGAACACTTCTCTCGAACAAAAGGAAAGTGAGGCAAAGTGAACGAGGAAGAGAGACGGAACAAAAAAGTGAAACCAGCTGTCTGGAGGTACCTCATCTTTACGACGACGCAGCAGCGCATGCTCACAATCATGTTCAAGTTTGGCAACAATCAAACGCTCAATTTACCTTTACAGAAAGATCAGGGATGTTCCGCCATGGTCAATATTTTTTTTTTTTTGTAGAGGGGGGCAAGTCAGGCTGCTCTCTTGTATTTGTGCCTTTAAAATATATATGAGGTGTAGCTCGTGGAGACAACAAAGACCCCTCTAATTCTTTCCTCTCCGAGGGGTAGGGAGCACACTGAGCCCACATCAAGCCTCCAGACTTACCCCCACCATATACAGTACAGGTGCAACTTTAAAAGAGCTCTTATTTAAGGCTGGCTGGATGCCTGCAGTTAAAAGGAAAAAAATGTACAGCTCCCCCCTCTATGTTTTTTCCTTGTTCTTTTCCCAGCACTCCTCTCTCATGTGATCACTTTCAGATCAGGGAAATATTTATTGCATCTGATGCCAGGGCGCTTTGACTCTGTGTACTGTTGGCTGAGTGTCTTAATGACTGATGGATGAAGGTTTTTTGTATTTTACACTTGATAGAGATAGTTATAATCCTGGAAACAAGGGTGGAAAAGTCTGAGCAACACGACTCGGTTGGTTCATGGTTACTTTTAAAGGTGCACCTGTGGATTTGAGACACTAAAAAGTGCATTCATTATTTAAAAAAAAATAAAAAAATCAGTTTTTAGCATCAAAAACATTAATTTAATTACTTGATTTTGCATTATTTAATCATTTGTATTATGCTCAGTAAAAAGGCACTTTTAGAGCTTGTATTTGGGTCTTAGAATATTAAAAATAGATGATCCAATGTGTCCTTTTATTCGAATTTTTATTCTCATTAGACATCAATTCACCAAAACCAAAATGTACTGTCAGATCCAGCATCCCTGAACACACCTCATCTGCAGTAATTTTGTGTATTCCTACAGGTAAGTAAAGTAAAGGTAAAGTATCTCCTGACTGCTATTTCAAATGTAAAATATTAGATTAGATTAGATTAAAATAGACTGAACTTTATTCATCCCTTATTTAGGGAAATTCGCATTCCAATAGCAACACAACACTGAGTGTACACACAAAAAATCCTACAAAAAATAACAATGAAAAAAAAGAAAACAGTAAAGGAAAAAAACAGGCAATTGCACATAGAAACAAGTGGCAACATGGTAATAATAAAGTAATAATAATAATTACAATCATAATATGCAGATAAAATTAAGTTTATATTCAGTTGCTATGGTAACTGCTATGAAGTTTACACATTACAGGAATGACAGCCTCAGTATAAAGCATTAGTACTGGCTAAAAATAATTATATTGAAGACCTTTCTGTGATAAAAGGCTAAATATTCTCCGTACATACAAGCATCAGGATGATTCTTCAGCAGAACAGGAAGTCATTAAAAACTGTTGATTCCTCATCTTCATCGACCCTGCGTGAAACCCCTTCCAAATACTCATACTATCCTGTTAATGGAGATCACAGTTAGGCTATACGAGCTTGTATGTGTAGTCACTTAACGTGTGCCGATAAAGTCTGCTTTTAATCAACTAGAAACATTACACCCCTGTTTTTATCACTAAAGTCATAATTCAGTAGATATAGGAGGTAAAAGTGCCCATTAGAACACACTGATGTTAGACACAGTCATTCATTTATGTATGTTTTTACGAGTGTTTATATTAACTGTGATGAAATCTATAAAGCCCACCAGCAGAAATACTTTAGATTCAGAGAATGTCCTAAAATTAAAACCTAAAATAAAGTGAATAGTCACCTAAAACTACTACTGACAGTGGTGGAATTTAATAAAACGACTTAATCAGACTATTAGACCTGCAGCCATTACTTCAGTACTAATTTGGAACTTTTATTGCGCACTTCCACTTCTATTTTACTGCTACTGTCATTACTATTACTTCAAATTATTCCAAATAATTCAGTTGTTTTCATGCCATTAAGTACAGCATATTAGTATAAACATTAGTGATACATTAGCATATTACCAAATTAACTCGTCTGTCTCTTATTTCATTTGGAAGTTGCTTCATGATGATTGACATACACTTTATTAGAAACCTCCCAATCATGTTTCAACAAGATAATGGGAATTATTAGTGTGTTTCTGACCAAACATGAGTCAAAGTAATGTGGATTTGGGTGAATTACATTTATGGTGATTTTTACTGACTTTAAGTCTGATGTCGTAAACATGACCAGTACCGGTACGCTTTAAGTGAGTCCCAAATCCTAAAGATTCAACTGAAGTCAGGTGACTGAAGTGCTTCCTTTATGAATCAACTGTACTTGTTGATATTTTTGTGTCTCGTCTTTATTTTGCGTTTTTTTTTTTTTTTTTTTTTTAATAAATCAAGTACTTTCTTATATTTAATTTTACTGATCATATAGATGTTCATTAAAGCTCAGATTGAAGTTGAGGGTTATTGTATCAAAAGCAGAGAAATTTGGAGAAAAAGTGACATTTTCAGCAAATCTATTAGTAAGTGAACATAAATAGTGTCTTACTTCCATGGGTTTTACTAGTGAATCAATGTTGCAGATCATAACATTGTTTCCACATTCACTACAGGTTATGTGAATGTTCAAGTGGGTCATATCTGATGAAAAAATGACAAATTGCACTTTGCACCTATTATTTAAGTGCATTGTTAGAATTAGTGGATCAACAGGTATTAGACAGTTTACATCAGTAGATGGTTTTGGTGTCTGGTGGCTGTTTGGGTCTTTATGGGTCAATACATAATGATGTAATTTAAAAGAATCTATACAAACTCCTGAATTTTCTTCAAATTGAGTCCAGGATGTTCTTCTGGAGTGTAAATGAAAAGTGTTAGGCACAGGTCACTTCTGAAATGTCACTTTTTCAGCCACTGACCTAAGAACAGACATTCTGTTATTAGTTAAGAGACACACAGAGACAATGTGAGAGACAATGACAGAGACAGAGCAGCAGACAGGGGATGTTCTGCTTCACAAAAGCCTTTTCTTGAATGAATGTCCTACAGGTGAAGCCCCTGAATGGCTCCAACACTGCAGACTCATAAATTACCACCTGTCTCCCCTTCAGTGTGCTCTTCAGCTGTCCCCTCGTCTGAGAACATGTAGGACGATGATGTCAGTCATGCTGTTCTCAGGTATTCTTTGGACTTGATAACTTTTTGTCCACTATCTGGGACCCAAGTCATAGATAACAGAGTTGTGCAGATGCCATGAAGGCGGCAATAAATAGCCCTGATTAGGTGAAAATGTAACTCATCATGCTAAAGGTTGCTCTGCTTCTCTAACTATGTACCAGACGTGTTGATCTAGTATTGACCTAAATAGGTCTATAAAACAGATAAGGCTTTCTTACATCCTCAGGAAGTCCACCCCATAAACACTGTAAGTGTTTATAGCCCCTAAGAGTGACTAACACACTTACCTGGGTCATGATGAATACAATCTCAGATTATTTTTGAAAGACTCAGATTGGTTTTCTTTCAGCAGTACATGTACATTTCACCCACAGCTGCATGATATCAATGTTTCATATCAACATTTCTTTGTACATCACAGTTATTTCCTCTGTTTCTTTTCAACCATGTGTCTTAGAATGAATATCTATCTATCGATCGATCGATCGAAAAGTCCATGTCTAAGCAAATATGTGATAAAAATATATGACGTTACAAAACACTCAACACTTTCACTGACTAAATCTAAAAACTTCCTGGCATTGTGATGTGAACTTCAATTTCTGATGGAAAACTCCTGCTTTTCTTTCTTGTTTATTCATATAACGTAACATTGTCTACCTTTTGCAAAAGGCTGAAAAGAAGCAGGTCCTTCTACAATAAATTATATATATCATTGTGAAAAGGCTGCATTTTAATGTCACCTCATATATTGAAGAATATAGAGTTTTAGTTGAATAACCAACTAAACTTAGTGCTGGAAATGGACACCTGCGTGATCAGAAGGAAACCTATTTCCTACGCTCTTTTGTGTGAATTCTTACCTCATGCTGACATTAATGATTTAGCAATTTATCATTTTCCAGACTGGAAGCACAGTAAAAAAAGAAAAAAAAAAAAGCCAACTTGCCTTGAATGTTAATGAGACGGGCTAATCAACAGTCAGCTATTATTCAACCAAAGGTCGCGCTCCCTGCAGAGGAAGTGCACCGCTATCATCAATCTGGTCTGAGGGTCTGCATGAGAAAGGAGCAGGAGGTCGTGGGCGGGGTTAAAAGTTTAGTGCACTGTAGGTGCCAAACAGTACTTTCAATACTTTCACACCCCACCACCACTGACATCTACATGTCAATGGACTTTTCTTGTTTTCTTAGCATGTTCCACTTCCACAGAGGCTTCTTGTAGCTTCGTTGTCGTTTATCATCTCTTTTTTGTCATTCTGTTCTTTCCCTCCCTTCCACAGTTTCAACCAAGTTGGCCTGTTCTAATTCAGGAGTGGGGGGGGGGTAGTCTGGTGGGAGTGGGTGCAGGGTGGTGGTAGTGGTGCAGGGCCGAGGGAGGGGAAGAGACACATTCAGTTTGCCAAGTCAGGCAGAACGATCGACAGGAAGCCAGGCAGGAAGGAAGACGAGCCTCTCCCCATGAAGTGCCATTGTTTATGTGACGTGACTTGAAGCGGCCAAAAGTGACTGGTGGTGGGCTCCTCTCCTCTGACCCACTTCTCACAGTGGCATAAAACACTCGACCTGAGGGTGGAAAACTCCTAACTGGAGCTTTTTTTTTTTTTTTGTTCAGATACAATTTTGTGAGCAGAGTTTAACTTGAATACTATAATAGAGGTAAATAATATTAATTGGAACAGAAGGATTTTTTTTTTATGTGTCTTAAACAGGTAATTTAATGTCAGAACAGTCTTAGATTTGCCATTAATTGAATTTAAAAGTTGAAAATCAGACATCTTAAAAAAGTTAATGATTGATTTACTGTAACCCATAAAGACCCAAATCACAGATATAAACAATTTAATACCTGTTGATCCACTAATCCTATCATTACATGTAAATAATTGGCGTAAAATACAGCTATTCATCTTTTCATGGTTATCAGATATGACCCATTTGGACGTTCAGAGGCTCTGTAGTTACCATGGAAACACCATCATCCTCTGTGACATTGATTCACCAGTAAAACCCACTTATTTTAGGTTTGGTTAATGATATATTTTGCAGGAAAAAAAATCTTTCATTTTCTGTGTTTTTGATATAATAACTTTCAACTTTAATCTGATCTTAATGAACATCTACTTGATCAGTCAATTAAATATGAGAAAATACCTGATTTTCACATAGAAATGCAAAAATTCAGAGCGTAATATTAGAGTAAATGGTGATAAATCATTTAAGAAAGGTTAAAAATAGGTAAAAATTCATTTGGGAACTGCGCCAAAAGTCAAACTGGGTCTTTATGGGTTAAGTCTAAAAAGTTACCACCCTAACCTGACACTTAGACCTAAGACCAAAGGCTCCAATGTTACCATGGTAGCATCCAGTCAATCTAACCCATGGCACCAACTGACAAAAAACTGAAAAACTGGGTCATAATATGTCGTGTGGTGTGGTTGTATTGTATTTATTGTTGACAAATGGGAGAGAAATATTTCAAGGAAGTAAATACTGGATGTGAATGAACTATTCTGACTGATGAGTTATTTTCACTGACCAGCTCTGTCACATTAATCCTATTTCCACAAAGTATCATGTGAGTCTTCCCAGTTTGGAGAGTAGCTACAGTATACCCAGATGACTGCAAGTAAGCCTTAAAACCCATCCATCCATCCATCCATCCATCCATCCATCTGTACCCGTTTTATCCTCACTAGGGTCACGGGGGTTGCTTGGAGCCTATCCCAGCTACTTAAGGGTGAAAGCAGGGTACACCCTGGACAAGTCGCCAGTTCATCACAGACAAACAATCACTCTCACACCTATGGACAATTTAGCTTAATCGATTAACCTATTAGTGTATGTCTTTGGATTGTGGGAGGAAACCAGAGTACCCGGAGCGAACCCACGGGGAGAACATGCAGACTGTACACAGAAAGGGCCCAGCAGTGACTGGTGCTGGAATCGAACCTAAGACCTCCTTGCTGAAAGGCATGAGTGCTTTCCACTGCACCACCGTGTCGCCCCGAGCCTTAAAATCATTTCATCTTTTATTTATTTCTATAATGAACATGAGTAACTTTAAAAAGAAAATTGTTGTTTAAGATAAGATCAGATCAGATAAGGGGACGTTTCACAGTCAGCAGCAGCAACATACAAGTGCAGAGGAAAAGACAGGTGGAAAAATACCACAAACCAGTGAAAAAAATTTAAAGAGAAAAATAAGAAATTTGGTATTTATATAAAGAATTACAATTAAATATGTAATTTTCTACAGGCCAGCTTGTGAGTGCATTGTTCATGTTACACAGAAGAAAATAAATTCACTGACGTTGAATAAAAATGTTTCCCTGTCAGATAAACAGATAATTTACACATGTTGGCCCAGTTCATACTCTATTGCATCCATCCAAGTGACAAATGAGTAAATTCAGTGATTTGGGTTGCAGCTCTAACCAGGTGTCCTTGACAGGTTTCTGGATGGGGATTCCGTCTACCTGGACCTCCATCTAGACTGCAGGGAGAAAGATGAACTCTCCTGGTCTCCATCTGCTCACCAGTCCACCTTTGGAACGCTCTTCTGGCCCCGTCGATCTCTTGGCCCCATCTTCGCCGACTGAAGATCAGCCAGATAACATTATCTCCCGACCAATCAAACGGCTGGATCCATACCTCATCCCACAGGTAGTCTTTCCAACAGATGAGCCTGTAGAAAGAGCGTTGCTTTTATTGTGAGCCAACCAATGGGAGGGCTGAGATGTGATCCAGTACTAAAATGGGGCCAACCCGTGCTTTGTGCTGTTTGTTGAAGTAATGTTGTTGTGGGGATAAGGTGTCTGTGTTGAGTTTGCACACAGAGGCCATGAGCTTAGTTTACTTTTCTCTGCTGCACCTTTGCCTTAGTGTACACAGATGCTGTTTTGCACATTTGCCTTGTACTGAATCTGCTTATTTAGGTGCTCAGTTTAAAGGTGGCTCTGAAGCTGATAAAGCCTGACATAATGATCTTATGCAACAAAGGAGCGGGGACTTTTTTCTGATCTGAGGGATGCAATAGGCTCTACTGCAGCTAACAACTTATTTTCATACGTATATATTTGAGATGCTGAAATAGTATCACATTTAATACTAATAAATAACACCATATAAAAATGAAAACAAATACACAGAGACAGGGATTGAAGTTAGTGTCCCAGCTGTTTTCAGACTGATGATAGAAAAGGACAACAAGTACAAAAGTCATTCATCCCATAATGGGTGAGGAATTTTATAAAGACAGTTTACGGAAATTATAGATATTTTCATCTCACATGGAAACGCTGTTTATTTTATGTTGAGAATTTTAGAAACATTGACTTAACTGCTTGTCTAAACTTTCCCTCACCCCTTGTATTGTCCAGTGTGGTGCACCCTTTCCATCTGGCACCTAAGCAGTATATAACACATCATAAAAAGTATTTGCTAATATTATTTGACCCAGGTCAGTCTTGCGAAACACTAACCCTTGCAGTTTGCTGTTAAATATTGGACTCTACTCTTTGGAACTTGGTGAGAGCACCCCCCTCGCCCTCCCCTCGCCGCCTCTGCCACCTTTCCCTTCCTCCCTCCTCTCTCCTTCTGTGTCCAGTATACAGACGGCCTGTGTTTGTTTCCCCTCTGGTCTTTCCTGATTGCGTGGCCAGGCAAATTCCGGCCGCCTCTAATCTAGCCGTTAGACAGCCCCCGAATTAACGAGAAAACCCATTTGACACACATGCTTCCACTTTTCTGTTTGTTGCCTCCCCCACTGAAGTCTGCTTAATTCGTACAATTTCGCCTTCATTAGGCTGCATTTCAAGCTGCGGGGCACAGGTAATGCAAAGCATTTCCCCCTTCAAATTGTAGGCCCAAGCCTCGGTTGCTAGGAAGTGGAAGAGCCTCAATTGCAGCCATTTCCTCGCCAGTGTACTGAGAGGTCCTATTACAGCGTTTAGGTCAGGGCAATTGGTGTCATTACAGGCAGCCAACTTCCCTCCACCAAAGTAATGAATTAGCCCGAGCTATTTGGGCTGTATGATTGCTGTTGCCAGGGGAGATGAGTATGAAGTGGGGGGATAATTATGGTATGTATCCCTGAGCGGATGTGTGCCGGTGTGGGCCAGCCACGGGGGCGGTTTCCACACTTGTGTAATGGCTTAATGTAGCTGCTGACAGGCAGCCGAGCAACATGGAAAGGTGCTACTGTGCTTTCCTTGTGGACTGTGGCTGACATGCCAAACCATGCCAACCTGTTTTAACCCCGCGGCTCATTTACTTCAAATGACTGAGTCCAACTTCCAAGAGTCATTTTTACTCCGAAATGTTCATGAGGGATGAATAAACCTGATTGAATATAATTATTTACAGACCTTTTTAAAGGTAATTTGTATGGTAATAGAGTGTAACTTTATATTATCAGTTTTGCTCAAACTTCATTAAGAGCTCCAGTTTTTTACAAGCTGTTGAGACGGGCAAGGAAACCATTAACTCTTGGAACACTGATAAATTACCCCCATAATAAAACAATAGTGAACTTTGATTGCATGGCCCATTCATAAAAAGCAGTGAAAACAATAACCAAGAGGCGCTACTTCATTTACACTGAACAAGAGGGGGGCAAGCCGTGTAATAAAAGAATCAATAATAAATATGCGGTTTGCATGTAGTGAAGATGCATGTGATGCTTTAAAAAAAATTAAACGAACACAACCTACATAAACGAGCTTTGAGTAATTTGTTAAAGAAAACAAGACGAGCAAAAGCCTGGGGTTTGAAGCTCGCAGCTGAATTGCGAGTGCCATGCTCAGTGGTGGTTGCAGGGCGGTGAAGAAGGGGGGCTTGTTTTCTCAATGGGAAGTCGAGCACTGCAATAGGAACCCTGCCAAAAAAAGACTTCACCAAACAAAGAGGCCGGTAGGAAATAATGCCGGTTGAGGCTTGTTGGGCCATCCACGGGCTGCTTTCCAAGCTGCTGTAACCAGCTCTAAGTCTTTTTATGGGGACACCCCAGAACAGGGGGCCGCATGGAGGACAGGAACTTTTACATTTCTGCTTGAATGGGACTTTTGCCAGGGGCCGAGTTCAAAGTGCACTTTCCAGTCATTTGATTTAACTACTTTGTATATTTGATAGGCTGGCGGAGAAGCACAGAACCTGCAGTATTATTCCCTGAGTTTTCAATGTCTTTTTTTTTTCAGTCCACAGGGAAAATGGGACAAAAAAACCTAGTAAACTGTGGGACTCTGTGGACACACACACAGGCACACATGCACATTTAATTTCTGGCTCTCAACCGTTCCCTCTGCTTTTCCTCTCCATCCTGCAGATCATATCTCATGTCAGTAAGAGCAGAAAAAAGTGCAGCCTGATTATTTCTCAATACAAGCAGCATGTGTCTGCTGCATCCATATGGCTGTTCTAGTGTCTGCAGCTGCTTTTTACCTCACTTTAAGCAAAAATGATTATACTTTTGTCACTGACATGGCCGTTTTTGGGCAGCAGTTCCAAAGAATGCATGCTTATCCAACATTTATTCTGTTTTAGTCAGTGTTATTTATTTACTCTAGCTTATTTTCAAAGGCTATAGGATGTTGTTCTGATCTATTCCCTCTGTAGCATATTTATGTTGTGAACTCAACACTTTAGCCCACTTTGTTACTGTGTGTTGCACAGGAGTCCAACTTTATCCACAAAACCCTTTGAAACCAAACCAAGTCCTTCAGCCTCTCCATATCAGGAGCCCACCATGGTTTTGATCAACAGATGAAAGAAATTGACCAAAAAGAAACGAGGAAAAAAAATGCTGTAGCTTCACGCTTTGGCAGAAATACACAGTTGCTGCAGTTTTTCTCTGCAGAATGGGCCATTTGCTAAGCAGCTGCATATCTTGCCAGCGATCAGCACTAAGCCAAACTTTCATCCTATCTGTGCTGGTAAGCCACTGTTGGTGGTATCCTGCCAAATGGCACCAAATGCAGTGGAATCTGCAGGACGCCACCTGGTGGTCCTAGACAGGTTTAAAGCTCTGGCAAGGACGAGAACCAACTGACCACCATTTACTACTTAAGGCATGAATCCAACTTTTCTGCTTTGAAGTTTAGACGAGTGGGATCATATCTAGACTGGTATGATGCATGATGATTGTTTTCCCTTTAAAATCTAGGGAGGGTAGTTATTTATAATGTAGAGTAAGAAACTACTGACATGTATCAGGGTGAAAATTACTCATTACCCTGTTAAAAAATTTAATGATGTCAATAATCATATGAATTATGTAATTATTGTGTTTCATTACTTTTTGATTGTTTTTTCTAAAAAAAAAAGATAAATTGGTAGAAAAAGGCTGAAAAGGCCCAAACAATGGGGATTTCAAAACTAATAATGAGGTTCAACAATGATCACTGTCAATATTTTTCCTAAGTTTATAACCTAACTTATGATAGGTAAAATATAACCTGAAATAAGTTTGATATGTTATGGTTTTAAAACGCAACGATCAATGTAAATCATATGTATGTGTAGTACTTACATTTATTTGACCACCACCCAATGGAAGATTTATGCCACAGCTGCTCTGATTTAACAGTATTGGAAAATGGAAAAAATATCTGTAATGGTTCAAACAGCAGTATGCAGAAGCTCTTTCACTGAAATAGTTTTTAATGCTAAACAATAATTATTATTCTTATTCAGGAATTTTTAAAGATTGAAGATTTTAAAAATTCATAAAAAATTTTGACTTTGACCTACTGTTCCCTAAACATAATCAAATCTATTCTGGGTCACTGGCAATCTATAAAGTCAATGTGGTATCAATTCAACCAATAGTTTTACTGCTACAGATGTGAAATTTCACCCATTATAAGTAATTGGGGGGAAAAAAAGATTTTTAAAAATTCATAAACAATTTAACTTTGAATTAGTTTTCCCTTCTTTTTAATTCTCTTCTTATTGAAAGGAAGGATTTTTACAGCATACATACAAACTATATACATCCAGAGAGTGTACCAAAAAAAAATAAATAAATAAAAAAAAAAAAAATAAAAAAATAAGTTTTCCCAAAATCTAAAGGCAAATATTCTCGGTCACTGGAAATCTATAAACTGAATTTGATATGAATTCAACCAATAGTTTTGCTGCTAAAGTGTTAACACACAAACACACTGAACCAAAAACAACACTCCTTTCCTAATTGCATTGGTAATTAGAGTAATTTACTTGCAGTCCTGAATAGAAGAAATACTTGTAACAGTTGAGTGTTCTGCTTGATTCATTTCTAACTTCTCAATAAGCCCAGTGAGTTGGCTCAAATTGAGGAATAAAAAAAGGTCAACTCAGAAATGACTCATTCCTGAATGAATTGGTAAAACTCTGAGGGCTACTGGAAATGAAAGAATCCCATTAAAGCACATGATGGTGGATGGTCCTGTGACAAATAATACAAGATGGTTTAATACATTTAAGCACTGTACATTCGAAGCCAAGGCCAACCAACATTTTGATCAGTAACTGAAGCTTAATTCCATTTCGCTGTTATTGTAATGCATAGGTGTCAAACATGTGGCCCGGGGGCCAAATCCGGCCCGCCAAAGGGTTCAGTCCGACCCTTGAGATGAATTTGTGAAATGCAAAAATGACACTGAAGATATGAACAGTCAAGGATGTTCAAATCATTTTAGGTCAATTCAATCGAAAGTGTGTCAGAACCAGTAAAATATTATGAGAATAAACTATAAATAATGAAAACTGCTAATTTTTCTCTGTTTTACTGTTTAAAAAAAGTTACATTGCAGAAAAATGTTTACTTTTACAGATTAGCCTTTTACAAAATAATGTGAATAACTTGAAATCTCTTGAAGTGTGTGGAATTTTAATAATATTTTGTCTGTTATTTAATGCTTTGTATATTTGTAGAGCCTCTGTGATCTGTGAGTTGTGATTCACATGTATAAATGATAAACTGCAGCTTAATATTGTTAACAATGCACTTGTTTTACTTAAGAATTTTCAGGTCGTTTGGATTTGTTCATGTTATGTTCGAGTACAATTTGTAGATGTAAACATTTTCATTATGGAATTTTATTGTTTTCACTCAAAAGTTCTTATCCTGTTGTATCCTATTTCCTATATCCTGTCCACAAGACAGGAATCTATTTGTGGTGGTGAGGGGGTGGGGGGTATAGCCAAGAAAAATGCACAAGTTTTAACACTTGAACGTTTTCCTTGCATACAGTTGCATGGCATACAAGTGACGTGGCTAGCCTGTTAGCTAACGCTAAAGCTACTAACAGTGCGAGTTAATATTTCTGCACGTGTTGAGCTTCCAGCTTTATTAACAGAGACACAGCTGTTCGGACCACTGTTTTAGTTACCTGGGTCGTCTTCTTATGGTAGACAAGGTGTGTTAAGTGTGTCTTCTTTGGTTTTATTGGCGGAGTGATGATTTATACCGCCACCTACTGCACCAGAATTGTAATGACTAGGTACATTACAGTGCTTTTATGAGCGAGGTCGAGCTAAAAGCAGAACAAAATATTTGTGGCGGAAATTATTTATTTGTGGCGGGCTGCCGTGAATGAATGAATGTATGGGAAATACTGCTATTATTTACATTATTTCACTGGTCCGGCCCACTTTATACCATATTAGGCTGTATGTGGTCCTTGAACTAAAACGAGTTTGATACCCCTGTTGTAATAGATTACAGTTAGCTATGGTGTGATTGAATTACATAGCATCACCTGTACCTATGTGCCTACTGGTATTTTTACTTTAATCACATGTAAAATACACTTTTATCCAGTTCAATAAAAGCCTCTCATAATAATGTACTATTCAACAGTAATACGATCTGCATGTAATGGAGACATAAGGTTAAAACATCTGTCCCGATATCCCCTAAATAACCCCTGATTTATTAGACAAGATGCATGGAGATGATTTTGGCCCAACTCCGATAAGTCTTTCCGTTTGTTTTGATCTGTTGTGTGCAGGACCAGATGAAGTGAGTTTTTTTTCCACATTGGCAAAAACAACAGGGTATCAGCGACTTTAGCTCAGAATCATTAAAGTCATCTGTTGCTGGAAGCGTATCTGGAACAAGTCAGAAAGATCCACCCATTCAGTTCATTAAAAATAAACCAAATTATTAACGTTGCGTCTTCGGAGTGCCGGCTCTAATGGATGGCGTTGTGCGAGGATGAAGTCATACTTTGCAAAGTGTGTATGAGCGTTTCACTTCCTACCTTTTGGAAGAGTTGGAGTTCAGCATGACAACTTGATTGATGGTCTTTCTGGTGCACGCTGCTTGCGGAATAAGATGATTTCATGTGGTTGTGAGGCCACGCTGTTCTCTCTGCTGTGGAGCGCTGCAGTAATTAGCACAGTCACCCATTACACTCATAGTATGATAGGGCTGCAGTGTGTACGTGAAATGGAGAACTGTGTGTATATTTGTAGATGTGAATGCGAAACCTCACAGGACATAATTTTAAAACCACAGTTGTAGTTTCATAAGTCGACTTTGGCAAATGTTTTCAGTGACAAGTGAAATACGTGTTCAAGCGTTGCCAGTAAACAATTCAAAGCTGTTCGGAGCAGGAAACAAAAGACTATCCCATGAATTATTGGATTTCATTTTGTTGCTTGAAATTAAGAAATGGAACCACTCACTCCCATCATCAATCAAACCAACAGTTAAAATTTTCAGATTTAAACTGTGGGAACATGGGGAAAAAATGTTTTAAAGTATGTGATCACCATGAGGAACAAACAACAACAGACTCATGTGGATGGAAATGAAATATTGGTACTTGATTAACACATTCACACACATAACTATAGTGTACAGCTTCACAGAGCTCCCAAATAAATTTTTCTCTCCATTTAACCTTACTTAAGCTATTTATCACTACAGTGCCTGACAAAAGTCTTGTCGCTTATCCATTTTGTAGAAACAGCAGCTTATAACCTGACTTTTAACTAAT
>JAQQZY010000002.1:12888678-12911715 GCA_030068375.1 Ostorhinchus rueppellii
TAAATGTTTATAACACATCTATTTTTGTTAAAAAATGTTTTTGATTGTTGTTATTAGTGCCCCAAGGAAATAAAAAAATGTGAAGAACACATTTTTTCATTGTTTTTTTTTCTTGGTGAGGATGTTAAAGGGATGATGGTTATTTCAATTATCTTAAAAGCACTTTTTACTGTCTGAAAGAGGCAGGTGTTAGTTCATTTTTTGGGATTGCAAAAAAATAATGTTATGTTGTTGGATGATTCAGGGACTGGACACTATGAGAATATGAAGATTTTGTTAAAATGGGTTGTGTTTATAAAAAATAAGAAGCCTGATTTAATTTTGAATTAGAACAATTATAGACAGTGTACTGGTCACTCTCTAAAGTGCTTTAATGTTATTAAGATTGCTCCCTTTTACCCTTTTTTTGTGTTTGTTTGGTTGTTTTTGTTGGGAAAATGTTTCTTAAAAAGAGAACAATACTGTGCACATGTTGACACATGTCAATTGTACCCACCAGTGAAAATTGTTAAAACTGATAAAGAATTAAAAAAAAAAAAAAAAGAATATGACAATTTGAGCAGGATCTTAAACTGTAATATCCGTAAAACATAATTTGATGAATTAATTTATGAATTTTTGTGTTTTTAAAATTTTACTGTTAAAACTTTATCTGCAAAAAAATGTTTTTACAGAGGAAAGTTTTGTGAGAAAGCGTTAGAGCCCATTTTATAAAATAAAAATGGTATTATTTTTGCATATATCTGGTGTAATAACATTTTTCCACAAACAAGTGGTCCCAGGCACAACAAACTCCGCCCCTCACACTTGCAACTTATTTCGGCATCGATCCCGCTGATGTCGTCATGTCTATACATGTGCTGATGTCAGCATATCAACTCCCTCTGTATACATATGTGCCAAGTTTGAAGTAAATTGAAACATAATTGATGTTTTTATTGACATTTGAAATTTCACCCATTATAAGTAAATGGGAGAATTATTCTTTTTTTAAATTCATAAAAATAACTTTAACTTTGACCTACTTTTCCCAAAATGTAATCAGATCTATTCTGGGTCACTGGCAATCTATAAACCCAGTTTGGTATGATTTCACCAAATACTTTTGCTGCTAAAGAAACAAACTAAACCAAAACCAATACCCTTTCCATTCCCTTCAGTATCGTGATCTATTGCGTTGTGATACTAGTATTGTGATCTGTATCATTTTGCCAGATTCTTGCCAATACACACGCCTAGTATTATGCTTTGATGCTTGCTCTGTTCTCCAATATGACATCTAACCTTTAAAATGCGTGAACAATTGATTGGATTGAATTGATTGGCTTCACAAGAGCTCAGCCATTCCAGAATCACTATATCAGTAATTTAACATGTTTAGAGCTTCATACTAATGTCGAGAAGCATGAAGCAGCTTAATCTAAAGAGCATAACTTGGCTTATATGCGGTGCTTGATCAAGATGTTGAAGGGTGTTTCATTCAGGATGGTCTCTGCGTGGAAGTGGACGGTCTGTTCAAACTGGGCTTCAGGGTGTTTCTAATTAGGTTGCATCATCTCTATATTTACAAATGTACTTTATGTCTGAATATATGTGTTTATATGGGACAGGCAGAGAGGAAGAAAAGGGAGTGAGTCCCAGAGCCTGTAGATAATAATAATGTTACAGGAGGAGGATTGTGGTCTGCATTCTGGAACAGTTTATTAGGGGGAAGTCTGCAATTACATATTTTCTGTGTAAACATTAACTAGTGCAGTATTGCAGGCCTTCAAAACAACAGCAGCTTGGCCTAGAATATATACAGCATAGTGCACTTTTACTCAGCACAAGTATATTTATTACCCCCCCAAGGAGAGGCAAGGGGCATTGTTTTTGGTTCATCTTGTTTATTTGTTTGTTAACACTGTAGCAGCAAAACTATTGGTTGAATTCATACCAAATTTGGTTATAGATTGCCAGTGACCCAGAATACACCTGATTACATTTTGGGAACTGTAGGTCAAAGTTACATTTTTAGTTATGAATTTTAAAAATTTCATTTTTCCCCAATTTATTTATAATGGGTGACATTTCATATGTCTGTAGCAGTAAAACTTTTGGTTTAATTCATACTATATTGGGTTTATAGATTGCCAGACACCCAAAATAGGTGCCATTATATTTTAGGAAAAGTAGGTTTACTTATAATGGCCGAAATTTCAAATGCCACAATAGTAGAATATAGTAGAATATCAAAACATCAATTTTGTTTCAATTTACTTCAAACTTTGCACATATATGGTGCTTTTCTACTGCGAACCCTACTCAGCTCTACTCGGCACGCTTCGGCTCGACACGACTCTACTCACTTGTCGGACCGGCACGGTTGTTTACACTGCCAGCCGTTACTCGTCGGGACTAGTTGAAGTGGGTGGAGTTGACACAGCCGTGCCGTTGTTTTCAGGCGACTAATAAAGTGTCCCGCTGCGGTCAGTAAAGTAAACAACAACGATGGAGGCACTGGATGCGGTACTGCTGCTGTTGTTTGTGCTGTGGTCTATTGTCACTGAAAACGCCTAAACAGACGGCAGGTCTGTCTGGCAGGTGATTATCACAGAGCTTCGTCGCGTGTATGACCACATTTCCTCTGACCAATCAGTGGACAGCACTGTTCACGTGACGTTTTAGTGCCGGCTCGGCACGGCTAGACCCACCTCTGAAACAGGTACGAAAAATTGTAACGGGTCCCAGGTCCAACCCCCAGTGGAAAAAGGCCATATTGGGGTAGAGTCGAACCGTGCCGAGTAGAGCCGTTACAAAAATGTGCAGTGGAAAAGGGCCAATATAGAGGCAGTTGATATGCTGACATCAGCTGGATTCATGCCAAAATAAGCTACAATACATGTGAGGGGCGGAGTTAGATGTGCCTGGAACCACTTGTTTAGCATTTCTGAAGTCTGTAAACACTGCATATTTTTGTTATTTTGACCATGTGTCGTGTTCTGCAAATACATGGTCTAAATAACAATTTTTTATTAGGAATTTGGGAGCAATATTGTCACTAGTTCAGAAAATTAAATCAGACAGAGTGATAATTTTGCACTGGTCTCGTATTTTTTTCCAGTGCTGCACATGTAGACATACATGTGCCAGACGGTGTTTTTTGTTACATGAACCAAAAGACAATGAGCGCAGTCTGAGTCTTCAACAAGAAGACGCCAACGTAGCATGACAAAAGCCATATGCTTTTATATACGATAAATGTCATTGTTGTTTTTATGTCAGTGTTTGGCATTAAAACCATATTGTCAGAGCTGATACGAAGTTGATACATCCTGCAGCATCACTATTCACAGAGCAAAGGCGAGCAGGAAAGTAAAGGAAGAAAGGAAGAAGGGAAAGATGTAATCGCTTGCAAATGTTGCCACTCACAAGTGTGTGTGTTGCCATCTGAGGGCAATTTCCAGGCTGGGGCAGTTGTGATGGATCTCTGCCTTTCAGGTGTAATTATCTTAAGAGAGATTGAGCTGTTAAGCACTTGAAAAACATCAGAAAAGCTCAGTGTGTTTATGCTTTCTGAGGTTCCTACAGGGCCTCGGGTCCTCCAGCACATGCTGTCCTCAACTAATGCAGCGCCTTAATGTAAATGTTACCTACATATCGTATTCTACTGTCCCAAACTGAAATCCATTCAGCTCAATGACCTGCTGTCACAAAATATTACCAAAAAGAACCATTAACAGACCGACTTAAGAGGGTTTAAAGCAGAAATGCAACATTAGTGATATATTTTAGCAGACATGATGTTTACTGTAATTGATTATATATACCTTAGGAAGTTTTCTGGAGTCATTATGCATTCTGCTGACCATGTAATTGAATTTCTGTGTTTGAGCCTGGCCAGGATTCATGCTTTATGTCATTCTGCTTCTTTTTTCCTTCACATGTTTATGCTCCAGATTCTAATTCAGATGAAAAATGAACAGAAAGTTTGAAACCGTTCACAAAATACATTCGTAAGTACAAGTGATCTACAGTAAAAGGAGGAAAGCATATGTAATCTCTTGTAACTGCGTAGGGATATATATATATACAGAGATGTAAAAAGCATTAGTTTCCCAAGTTAGCATGCTGTTACTCTGGTGAAACTGTAATAAAAAGTTGAAATAAATTTAGGTTTTGTGTATTCTGTGTAAAAATAATCCAAAGAAAGCAGAAAGTTATTAATAATTAACATAAATGCTTAGGAAGTAATAAATAAACAACATGAAAATGTGCAATAAATGTCCATGAAGCCACAAAAAAAATTATACAACTATCAAAAGTCATCAAAAACAATGGTTATACAATCCAGTACTAACTCCTGTGTGTATCATGTGACTAAAACAGACAGAAAAGAAAACATGGAATGTCTAAAAGCACTGTTTTTGTACAATGCCATAGATACTGATGTAAGAACTGAAGTGATTTGGGTTACTCTCAAGAAAACACGGGAAACTTATAGATATCAGATTAAAATGAACAACAATCTAAAAAAACAAGGGCGGTCTAATAATTTTTTCCACGACTGCATTTCCAATCAGATCTATTCACACTGTGAATTTGCTGCAGTGACAGATATTAACACCTATTTTTGTGGCAACTTCCAAATAATTTTTTCTCTACATTATATTGTAAGATAACAATTGACTTGATGCTCATAAAAGCTCAGATTAAAGTTGAAGTTTATATCAGAACCAGAGAAAACTGAAGAAAAAGTGACTTTTATTCATCATATCATTAACTGAACATAAACCAAGTGTTTCCTTCCACTGTCATTTGTCAGAATCTATAGAGTTTACTTGTGAATCAATGTTGTAGAAGATGATGGTGTTTCCACGGTAACTACAAAACCTCTGAACATCCAAACGGGTCATATCTGATGACCATGAAAAGATGACAAACTGTATTTTACACTAATTATTTACATGTATTCATACGATTAATGGATCAACGGGTATTAAACAGTTTAGTTCAGTGGTTGGTGATGGATGTTTGTGTCTTTATACATTATAGTTACATTTTCTTTCTTAAAGGAGTGATATTTTGGTTTTTTTAAATAGAATTATACATTTTCAAACATTTCCCTGTGCTCTACATAAACTGTAAATGCTCTGCTTGGGTCTGAATTATTCATTAATTCAACTCCACAGGTCCATCTTCAACCCTATTTCTGAGTAATGACACCAGAAAGGTGGTTTTGAGCGCTGGCCCTTTAAATGCAAATGAGCCACTTCAGGCCCCACCCCCTCCACGCTATTGGCTGTGCTTCTCTGTCCCGTTCAACCAACAACTGAACATTTTAGGTAATTGGCTTGAAGTTTGGACATATTTTCAGTTTTTACTACAACCATTGCTGCAAAACAATGATGTCATACTCTGAGAAATGTTTGTCCGAAGTCCTGACCTTATATGTGCAAATGTCGTCATGTAATTAGTTATAAAACGTAACAAATTAAGCAGGAATTAAAGCAGGTTGTAGAAACCCACTCAATTTTTGCCAAAATGAATATAAAGATAGCTTTGCAGCACCAGGAGGGTTCAAATTCAAACTGTATGAACTATTAGGGTCCAAATACACAAATAAATGAACCACAGACTAATAAAAGTGGGTTTAGATAAATATGAGCCCTTTAAATTCCCATCACTTCACTTGAATCTGAGTGTTTCCATAAAAAAATACACAAGTACTCCCAGTAGTAGCAGTAAAATACACAATCAGTTCACTTCATTACAGCAACAAGAGTAACTCAAATATGTGGATATGTTCCCATAATCGAATACGTGCCACATTTCCAGTTTTAATGTACTTAAATACAGACACAGGGGACATCTTGCGATGTATTTATTCCAAAAGTCCTCAGTTTTCTCAGGCCTCAGTTGTGCGAACGCCTCCCTCAGTTACCATGGAGCTGTTCTTTGCTCTTTTCAGCAGTGGATCACCCTGGGCCTCAGGACAAGGTAAGGGGGGTGAAAAAAAAAAAGAAAAACATGCTGCTGTTAGTGCCTGAGTTACTTTCAGTCCAGCTAACATATTAACCCCTTCCAGCCCCCTGAGAAGCTTTCATTTGACTGATCTTATCTTACCAGAAAAGGAAATTGCCTCTGATGACTTCCATAAGTGAACAAAAGTGGAGAATAAATTTCATGTACTTGCTCTTTAGCCCCACTTCCTCCTGTGTACTATCTGTTCTCCATAGTTTATGGTCATTTTACCCTTTCGCTCACTCCGTTTTCCTCCTCATACTCTGTCTACATTTCTTTCTGCCTCCTTAACGTTTCTGATCGGTTATTGCCTTGCACAAAACAAACACACCCTCAGTGACAAACAGGCCCAGCATGTGAATAACCAGCCCTGAATTAAAGACACTTCATTTTTCACTCATCAGAAGGAGCATCCCTCTGTCACAGCATGAAGTTAAGACTGCTATTACAAGAGGCCACCTACGTGTCTTTGTTTTCTTTGCATTTAAGCATCAGAAAATGTCTTTTTTTTTTTTTGCCAATTTTTTTGCACCTCTGTTTTCAGGAAGACCTTAACTTTCAACATCAGTCCATTAATTAGCATTATTATAAATAATAAATGCTTAAAACAGTGTGTTTTAGTAAAAATGAAAAAATGGACTTGAAGTTTTCAGCATAATAATTATCAGAAGCAACTGCAAATGTCTGGAATAAAACTTTTTGAGATTGTAAAAATAAACTTTCAGCTATTTTACATCTGCTCAAACATGCTTTTTGGTCTTGAATATTCAGTATTCACATTATGGGGTCATATTTTTTTGTTATTTCCAGGCGTTTTTTAGCCTGTGTGGAAGTCTCCGAAAACAGTTCCTTTCTATTTGTAATAGAGTCCCACATTGGTGCTGTAAAGTGTTATATAATGTTGGAAAGCTCAGTATGTTAGCTTTCTGATGTCATTTGAGTTTTGTGGATAGAGCAAACAGTTCAGAAGTTCCAGTAATTTTAATCCTCTACAGTGCAACATGTAGGTGAGACTGCTGTCGTTAAAGGGTTAAAGAGTTAATGGAGAAAATATCATCCTAAGTAACTCCTAAAGTTTGCATATTAGATACTGGTCCAGTTAAGTTTCAAGTGTCTTTTAATGTACTGTGTCATCAGTCTGTCATCTTATCCACTCAGATGAACACTTTTTTGGGGATTTTTTTTTTTTTTTTTTGTATTAATATGCACCATGAACATTAATTAGTTTTGCAGTTTTTTCATCATCTTAAAGCTACTATTATGATGCAGAATTAAAATACACATAATGAAAGGTTCCTTTTACCTTAATAAAGGCATTTTGTGGAACTAAATAAACTTGCTAGCCATGCTAATGCTAATGCTAATCAATGGACCGATATTGAAAGTCAAGATCTTCCTGAAAACAAAGGTGCAAAAGACTTGACAAAAAAAAGACATTTTCTGGCATTTTTATTGCAAAGAAAACATGAATATGTAGGCAGCCTCTTATAATATTAGTGGATAATAATAATAATAATAATAATAATAATAATAATAATAATAATAATAATAATAATAATAATAATGGCAGTCTTAAACGAATTAAGGGAAAAAAATATCAACCCAAGTACTGTAAGTCCTAAAGTTCACAAATTAGGTACTAACTAGTCTAATTAAACCTCAAGTGTCTTATAATGTACTGTCATAAATCTGTCATCCACTCAGATGAACACGTTTTTTCTTTTTAGTCAATGTAAACTATCCACATTCATTAGATTTGCGAGAAATCATCACCTTAAATCTACTGATATAATGCATCCATATTATGGACACAATGAAAGCTTTGTTTGATCTTAATAAATATATTTTGTTAAACTAAACATACTTGCTATCCATGCTAATGCTAATAAATGGACAGATATTGAAAGTTAAGGTGTTCCTGAAGACAAAAGTGCAAAAGAATTAGGAAAATAATAACATTTTCTGCCATTTTTATTGCAAACAAAACATGAACATGTAGGCAGCCTCTTATAATGGCAGTCTTAAAAGAATTAATGGAAAAAATACCAACCTTAGTAACTCCTTAAATTTGCAAATTAGATACTCACTAGTGTAAGTCAGATCTCAAATGTCTTGCCATCCATCTGTCATCTTATCCACACAGATGAACATTTTTTTTCTTTTTAATCAACATGCACTATCCACATTAATTAGTTTTGCTGTCGATCATCACCTTAAAGCTTCTGCGAGAATGCAGCTTTAATACGCACATAATGAAAGCTTCCTTTTAGCGTAATAAATGTTTTTTTTTTTTTTTTTAACCTAAACATACTTGCCATCCATGCTAATGCTAGTGATATTTAATGGATAGATATTGAAAGTTAAAGTCTTCCTTAAAACAAAGGTACAAAGGAATTGGCAAAAAAGACATTTTCTGACACTGTTTGCAAAGAAAACATGAGGAATTCTAAGCAGCCTCTTATAATGGCAGCTTAAAGCAGACATTTTGACATCTGAAAGTAATAGTTATGCGTTCATATCTTACACAAACACTTCATTAGTTTGTGATACTGAACATTTGCTGAAAGAGGAATTTGTGTTTCGTTTGCCAGGAAGTCAAAGGTCATGTTCAGTCAGAAAAAAATAAAACAAAACATAGTGTAAGTGGGGAATGAGTCCAAGCTTTGCAGAAGAAGAATGATCTCTGTCATCAGTGTACCAGCCTGCGGCCACGCAACAGGTCACAACTTCTCGACTAATTCATATAAAATGAAACACCCCAGCGCAGGCCTTATGATGACGGATCGGAAATTTGCAACGGCTTGTTTCCTTTTAAAGATGCTACCCCAAGTTTTGTCCCTGTTGATAGGATTTGCCTCCAGGAGGACAGGAGGTATGATTGTTCATTGAGCTACGCATGGTTGTTTGTTTACGGTTCAGCATCAAAACAGATTCTCTCTGGGTGGCTTTCAAATTCCAATAATGTCACTCAAACTGACAATCATATTAATTAGTCATCACACGCTAAATGTTTGGTCTTATTGTAAAAACTTCCTGACAGTCAGTGCATTGTCCTGCTGGTTGTGTCAAACTCCACCCATTTGGCACCTACAAAGGCTAAAACAAGCTGTATTAAAAAAAAAAAGAAAAAAGGTTTTCCAAACACTCTTTCAAACAGGTCTGTGCAGTGTAGCACAAAAGCGCTTTATGATAAGTTGTTGGAAGAAACATGACAGCTTGCACAATGTTTTCTAATTTCGGTCAGTTATTTCTCCATGATTGAAGAACGACACAACATATTTCTTTTCTTTACATCTGTTAATATAAAGTTCTGCAAATCCTTTCGACCTGTGCAGTCAGTGCATTTCTAACACGTCCTCTTAAAATCTTTAAATTACAAACTTGTCCCCTGAATAAAATGAAGCTATTGTACAGTTCTGCAAAACCGTGGCCGTTTCTCAGTACACTCTCTTGTCTGTTCTTGCAAATCGTCATCAGTCACTGCCTAAGTACTGTTCTATTTGAAAGTTTGCATGAACCAAGGTCACATGGAACACCCAGATATTGTTCTTGTCAGCTACCTTAAACCATGGATGCACTGGTTGGTGATTCGTGTAGACTTGGTTGGCAAATTGGGTCTGCAGGTTGAGTAGATCGTCCAATAGCCAAAGCGTTGGTGGTTCAAATCCTGCTCTGTCCTAGTTAATCCATTGTTTCCTTGGGCAAGACACTTCACCCTCCTTGCCACTCACTGGCGTGTGAATGTTTGGCGTTGGTCGGACGGGCTGTAGGCACGAATTGGCAGCTGTGGATACAAATGTAGTTTACTACCATCAGAGGGAGAATGTGAGAGTGAATCAACAATGTAAAGCACTTTGAGTGCTTAGAAAAGCACAATAAAAATGTAATCTATTCTTATTAACTATCCCAAAATGCACTTTGTGCTACTCTCAAATGCTTCGGCAGCTTCTGTGAAAACTTAATTCATAAATGTTTTTTGACTAGATGACTGTCACAAGATGATGTGATATGATGTTAGAACATAAGTGAGAGGCAGAATAGTGACAAATACATCTTTATTATCATGATATAGGATTCAACGAGATGTATTACAGTTTTGAAAAATATATAATTAACATGTAAATCCTTGTACAAATGTACTGAAATCAAATGGAATGACATTGTGATGATTTGAGGGAAATGCGTCATGACGCTGATGGCAAATACAGCAGAGACAGAGAGGAAAATTCATAAGTGCGCAGCCGTTCAATTACAGAGAAACTTGTGTTCATAGGAAGTCTGTTCTCTGAGACCGTTCTTAACAAGACTGTACTTGCTGAGTTCGCAAGACCGTACTCTGCATTGTTGATATGGAGAAACACATGATTTATATCAAATTTCTATTGAAATTGAAACACATACTCACAAACAACATGATTTCACATTTGTAGATATTAATTAGCCACTTTACAACATATGTTGGGCACACATTCCTCAGCTGAGTTGTATGGCTTCCAAAATACACACAGTGGACAGAGAACACAACCTAAGCTTACACATACACATAACCATCCTACAATAGGTCAATTCTATGGTCAAATCCAAAATAAGCACCGATCATATGATTGGTTACTTTCAGCTTGGTCACACCTCTTAAACTCTTGAATTTTGATTGATTGACACCTGTCATTAAACACTACACAAGGCAGTCAGAGGATGGAGTGTGCATCCTGACTGGAGTAACAACAGAACTTTAGTTATGGTCAGAGGTGGACAATCCCAACTCCATAGAGTAAAAGTCCTGCCATATATTTGTTCCAACCAGTCACTGAACCAGCCCATTTTGATGAGAACAACTCCTCATCCAGGTCGATGAAGGGATAATCAGTGGAATCACCTGTGTTCAGTGAATAGGTAGAACCAATACATGGCAGAACTTTTATTCTATAGAGCTGGGATTGTCCACCTCTGGTTGTGGTTCCATAAAGATCATGTTTTGATGTTTTCAGAGTCATGGTGGTCTGCTTCACTGGTTCTCACTCAAACCACAACCTTTCTGTGTTGTGTTGACCAGTTCTCACCACACATTTTGCGACTTGCTTCCAAGCCCTTTAGTTCCCTCTGCCTTTAAAAACAGGTATACAGAGGCTAAGTGTACTGTCCCATGACCGTGGAGCTGATGGAGTTGGTTCCCAAACACTTTCCATGGCAGATCACTGCTCTATGTGCTCATGCTAATCACTGATGCTAATTGCTGTTGCTAGGATCATGTATGTATCAGCAAGGGTAAAATGTAGAGATCAAGTTTCCCTGCAAAGATAATAAAGTGAGTTCACTTTTTTTAAAAACCTTTTGAAGCTCTCCATCATCACTTCTGACCTTCTTTGCTTTTACTGTACTTCACATTGTGTTCTTCAGTTCTGTTTGAGACAAAACTTTAGGCAAAACACAAAACAAAGCTTTGTCTGTCTCTAACAACAGAGGAAGAGAATGTGTGTGCTATAGTTGTATTTCTTTTAGAACATTCCCATATTGTCATGTGATGCTCAGGGTGGATGTACTGTATGTGTGTTTTTGAGTATAATCGCTGGGGGGGGAATTCAGAATATAGCCTTTAATTTTCTATTTCACTGCTCTTTCTCACTATTGCTGCTCCGTCAATAACCAGTCTATTGGTTGCTTGAGCATTCTTCTGCCTCATTCACCAAGAAGAAAGGAGGGGTGGAGTTTGACTAGTCTGAAAAAAACTTTTGTATACTTTACTTTTTAAACCCACCTAGCATCATTCCGTAACCTAAGGACTCTAACCATAACCCATAAAAGATTTTATAATTCGGTTTCTGAGAGACGCAGATATGATTCTCTCTTCATTCCGTTCTATCAGCATCTGTGTACATGTATCTAGAAACGTTAATATCCTATATGTATCCAGTGGCCTCATTTTCTGACAAACAGGTGATAAAATTGCATCATTAAGTTTTATAATTGATATGTAGACATGTTTTAACCTATAAAGACCCAAACATCCACTGGTGACCAAAATCATTCACTCATGGAAGATCTTTATTACCTATTGATCCATTAATCCTATCAAGTTGTGTAAATAATGGGTGTAAAAAGCAGTTTTTCATCTTTTCATGGTCATCAGATATGACCCATTTGGACATTCAGAGGCTCCATAGTTACCGTGGAAACACTGTCATCTTCTACAACGTTGATTCACCAGTAAAATCCATGGAGTTGGATCTGTGACAGTGGATGGACACACTTGTTTTATGTTCAGTTGATGATATATTTTGCAGAAAAAAGTTTACTTTTCTTCAGTTTTTTTCTATTTTGGATATAATAACCCTTAACTTTAATCTGAACTTTAATTATTACATTACATTGATTTTGGAAAATACCTGATTTTCACTTAAAAATGCAAAATACAGATCATAATATGAGAGTAAATAGTGATAAATGACTTAAGAAAGGTTAAATATAGAGAAAAAGTCATTTGGGAACTGCCACAAAAGCAGCACTGGGTCTTTGTGGGTTATAAGTGTCTCTTTAAAATGCATCAATTAGAATGTTTTAATTGTGTGTCCTTGCATGTGTGCTCACATGTCTGGGCTTCTTTGTCCTTCCAAAGTGGCCTTTTCTGTCTGCAGACTGGAAACACCTTTCCTCTTCTTTCATGCTGGACAATAGGAAAGAGACCCAAAGAATTTCTATTTGTCCACATCCTTTGTCGTACCATATTAGTGTTATTTCCAGGCACCTGAGCCCATCATACTCGATCAAGGGCCATCTATACACACAAGTCAAAATCATTCCATTAATAAGTCACCTCAGTGGTATTTAAGTGAAGCTTGGGATTTAAGACTTCCTCTTTGCTCAGTGGAATTCACCCGGCCTTTTCGGCGCTACCTTTGTGTGACTTATGTGCCTCCGGTGGATTAGGAGTACTCAAAAGCCATTTAAATCACAATCCTCTGCGTTCCAAAGCAATGCTGGATGGACAATGTAGTGTAGTGAAAAAAAAAAAGCCAGACAAGTACTAGGCTGATAGTTATAAAGCAGCCATATTCCAAAGACGGGCCCATGAATAAAAGTGCAAACCCCTCTATTAGGGGGATGTGCCTGAACTTGAGCTGAATGGAATGTTTTGGATTCACAAGGATCCTGTGTGTGCGTATGGTTGTATGTAAGTATGAGGGTTAAGTGCATGTGTGTGTGTGTGTGTGTGAGTGTGTGTATGCATGAGCATGTTGCAAAGTTCTGCATGAATAAACAATTTTACATGCATTCACTGGATTTTAATGCAAGATTTTAATACTTTATGCATTTTTTAAAGATGACATCTAGGTTCTAGCTTATGCACACCTGCAGACGGCTCCTGTAGTTTTATATATAGCTGCACATTGGCTATTGTCGTGAAAGATTGTCGGTATTACTGCAACTGTAGAAGTATTTGCTTTAATCATAGGAGACTGTTTGTGTTCCTTCTGTATTAGAGAGTTGGATGTGTGGTCAGAAAAAGCGAGGCCTTTTGCCTCGACAAAATGCCGGCAAAGGAATATAAATCTCCTTGGCTCCCGGTGGGACGTCACGGAAAACGGAGACCTTAAAGGCAGGCAGGCTTGAAGCTCTGGGGAGGAACTAAAACATCAATTGTGGAATTAAAGGCGAGCGTGTTCTGGGTCCTGTCGGATCCTTAAACCAGGCCAGGAAGTGTGTGTGCCTGAGCATGTTTGGCTTTTCTTTGTATATGCGTCTTTGTGTGGATATGTTGGTGGATTTGTATGTGTGTGGATGCACGCTGAGAGTTTCAGTTTGTGTGTAGATTCCTCTGAAAACGCCTTCCCAGGCTCCCCTCTTCTGGGGTAGAAACGGGGCAATAAATAGCAGGGTATCTCCTGGCGGCAGTCCAGCAACCGAGGCCCTGGCAAGGAAGTGACTCATTTCAGTGGAGAGAAAAGGAGGGGGATAAGAGGATTTTTGTGTCTCTTATTATCAGTCAGCCAAGGCAAACCACACTGGCAGGCCAGAGAGGGAAGAGAAGGAGGTGGGGAGGAAGTGGGAGGCAGAGGAGGTGGGTGCAGGGGAAGGTGGCTGCAGGACGAGACGGGGGGGGCAGCACTGCCAGACTGATAGGGTCTTTGCTGCTGGTATTTGGCTCCTTATAGGAACTGACTTCTGACCTTCCATGTGCTCTGAGCCAAGAAGCATGCTGGGACAGTTTGTTTACCAACACCTGAGCGATGAATGCTCGCTCTGCACATTCTGGGTGTATTAATGTTAAAAAAAAAAAAAAAAAAAAAAAGACAGAAAACTTCAGTTAAGAGAGTGGCTGTCTTTCTTTTAGATTTTAATTTACATTTTCAGTTCCCTGTTTTCCATGTAAAAATGTTTCAGAAGTAGGTAAGTCCAACACCTGAACACACGGGGAATGCAGTTTTGTGTGTGGGCACATACATGAAGAAGTGTGTCTTGTAGAAGTTGGACAGTTAATACCAAGCAAACACTTCTAAATTAACTACAACTTAGATTTAGGTTGTTTTCACAATTTGATCGATTGGAGACATTGTTCAGAAGTTTGGCTCGGTTTGATTGGGCATGTGTATGTATATACGTGAAAGCAAAAACCATACTCTGTTTTGGAACAAAACAACCAATCACTCCACAGAGTGGTTTGTTTACAGTGTGGCCATGGCACAGGAGGTAGAACAACTTGTCCAATAACCAAAGGGTTGGTGTGTTGTTGTGTGGGTAAGACACTCCAGTAGCTCCAGTGCTGCTACTCACACTGGTGTATGGTGTGTGTGTGAAGCTTTGGTGGTGGTCAGAGGGGACACAGGCGCGATTTGGCAGCCACGCTTCCATCAGCCTGCCCTAGGGCAGCTGTGGATACATATGTAGTTTAGTATGTACTTTAGTAGTGAATGAATAATGGATCCACTGTATGTACTTTGAGTATGAGTTCATTGAAAAGCTATTATTATTATTATTATTATTATTATTATTATTATTATTATTATTATTGATCATAACCATAGTGATAGAAATCAACCACTACAGTTTTCTCTACTGCTCTAGGTATGATACACTGCAATGTTGCTAACATTACCATAAAGCAGTGTTTCCCAAGCTGTGTGCTGTGCTACATTAGTGTGCTGTGAGAAGTCATCAGGTGTGCCGTGGAAGATTATCCAATTTCATCTGATTAGTACGGTAAGCAGCAGTGTGATATAGATCCATACGACTGCACCAATGAGCCACTCTGTAACAACAGTCTGCTGCTTCCCTTTGCAAAATAAAAATAAAAGTGTTGTTCCAAATGCCCCACAACAATCTATGCATGTATGTTTGCATTATATTTCAATAAATATACTTTTTGTGACATTTTTTTTTGGTAATGTGCCTTGTGATTTTTCAGATGTAAAATTTTTTACCGTTGCTCAAAAAAGCCTGGGAAACACTGCCATAAAGCAGAACAGCTCTGTCAAAAAATAGGATAAACAAGTGGAGAAAATTAGTTGAGGTGCAATTTGGACAGAGGAAGAGACAGAATGCCTCACTGGCATTTGGGAAGACGAGCATAAATTGGAAATGCTTGATAACGCATAAAAACAATGAAGTATTCAATATTTTCAGTGAGTGCAGGAAGGACCATGGCTTCCACCTCTTTACATGGGTGTGGTGTTGGAGGCATGGAGTAGTGTGACCATAAACCAAAACAAAGTGATACACAACACCGTGACACATTCTAATACATTACTCCCTAAATTGGAGCAAAATTCAGGCTTGAAAACACCCTTAGATGCATTTTATTGATCCACAACTTATTACAAATTGTGACAAATTACTTTGTCACAATAGCTCAGTTGCATACAAAAATACTCTTGGAAAAACATGAGAATAAAAGAAAAAAATAGAAGGTGTGAAGCTGTAAAAGCATAAATAATATAATTAGAATACACGAATAAAGCAGGAAAATAATACAAGAACTGCATATGTGGAAACTACAGGAAATGGAAGTAAATGTATACATGCACTAATAAAGCAGATGAAATAGCTCTGTTTTTACTGCCATGGACTTTGGTTCACAGTTTTTGCTGCCAACGTCACCTGTTTTCTTCATAGTACGTCTGTCTGTCACAGGATTACACAGAAACTCACTGCACCACTTGTCAAACTCATTTGGAGTGAATGGATTTGGGATGAACCACTTTTTATTGTGGTTCATTTCCAGCAAATTATGACAGATCTTGGGATTCTTAAAAACATTGTCTGAAATTGCCAGATAGGTTGTTTGATTGAATTACAGTCTCTTGGTGGAGTTATGTGCCTTCTGGTTATAATTGGTATTGTGAGCTTTGGAATTTGTCATTTATCCTGCTGGATGCTTTAGGCTGCAGTGTTTCATAGTCTTTAGGCGCCATTGGGCCAGAATTCGATTATTACCTTTCAGTGTACTGTAATTCAAGTGCTTTGACAGGAAACAACAGTTCTACCCCCTTTCCTAGACTGTTTTGGACCATTGAAAGTCTATACTGTGTTGACTCTGTGGCACATTAGAGGCTTGAAAAAAATCACCTTCTCTTTCCCATAACAGTGTTAAACAGCATCAGGTTAATTTACATTTATGTTGCGTTTACTGAGTTGGACCAAGATGAGAAAGCTGCAGAAGGAAGTTGAGTATTTGGAAACTCTGGCAGTGATTTTTGGTTGATCTTGTCTTTTTCAGATTGAAATATTTCTAGGAAACGGATATATATCTCCTTATTTAACAACCAACCCACCCATCCGCCCTCTTCTGAGCATCCCTGTGTTGTTTGCTGATTGGGTTGTAATAGCAATCATATTTAAAGTGTCTTAGATGGATCAATTTCATGTAGCCATTAATCACGATGTTTGTTCCTTCCTTTCATTGTCCTCTACAAAGTTTCATTTTCAATCAAACCTTGCCATCGATTCTTATTTTGTTAGCTAATCCTACAAGCTAATCCATTAGCTAAACCTACAAGTCATAAACATCCAAACATGTAAACCTTGGACATACTTGTACAGTGGTACCTCTACTTACCAACGACTCTTCATACGAAATTTCCAGGTAACGAAAATCCTTTAGAGTAAAATATTGACTCGAGTAATGAAAGAAATTTCAAGTTATAAAAGGCTCAATTATTCCATGCTTTACGGTAAAGTACACTTCCACTCGACGCTCAGGATCTGAAAGGTGCACTTATTACATACTTTACGGTACTGTTCCAGTCGGTGCTCGGACCTGTTCCGCCATTGGCTATGGTGCAGCCCCCTGGCCCCAGGGACCTCCCTCTGTGAGCTTTCGTTCACTTTTATTCACTATGGGCCCCACGAAAGTGACGGAGATTTTATTTCTTTATTATGTATGTATTTGTTAGAGGTTTGGATGCATATTTATAGTTTAGAAAAAATATGTGTCTAAATTTTGGGGGGCTTGGAACGGATTAGGGCATTTACATGGAAAACACGTCTCTACTAACGAAATTATCTACTTATGAAACTACTTCCGGAATGGATTACTTTTGTAAGTAGAGGTACCACTGTACCTGTGTCCCACAGCTTTACTGCTATAATGTATTTTTATTCACTAGTATCAGCATCTAGAATATGCACCTGTTACACTGTATTGCATTTTACTGTATTTTTCCACCATTTTATTCATGTTTCGTGTCACTTTTTTCTTTTCTAGATTGTTTTTTTAAAGAACTGACCAGGGGCAACAGATAAAAATTAGCCTTTTTAGCTAATTCTGGCTCCTTTACAGTTTCTTATGTTTCTGTTCAGCACTCCGCGTCAAATAAAATTATGTATAAAAAAATGAAATACCATCTTTCCCAGATTATAAGCTGCTACTTTTTTTTTTTTCCCACATTTTGACTCCTGCTATCTATAGTACGACGACGAGGCTAATCTATAGATTTTTACGGGCTAACAGCCTCGAGGGGGCGTTCTTAGCAGGAAGTGTAAAAGCGAGACAGACAGTTGGAAGAGGTGATGCACTGAGGAAGACGCTAGTGAGGCTGTTCAACTGTGACACTGATGAAGAGGATCTCAGTGGTTTCAGTGTGCAGGAGGAAGATGGAGACAGTGATCAATGACTTCTCTGGGTTTTTTAACCAGCTGTGTCGCTGCCGTGTTGCTACTGTGTTACTCCCATGTTACAGGCACTGTTTGAAAAAAAGCAGTTAAGATATGTAAATAAATATTTTAAAAATCTTTCTGTTTACCATCTTTCTGTGTAAATATGTCACGTTACAATGTGGACACTTGCGGCTTACAATCAGCTGTGGCCTATATATGTTTTTTTTTTTTTTAAATTCTTTTAAAATTTGGTGGGTGCGGATTATATTCAGGTGCACTTTATAGTCAGAAAATTACGGTACATATACAAGTTGAGTTTCATTACATTCAGCTCATTTTCAGATAAAAGCTTTTTGCACCAGAAACCAAACCCAAAAATTTAATCCAACCAACAAATATCACAGCTTTAGTTATATTTTAATTGGCTATTTGTGTGGAACAAGTGCAGTGCAAAGAGTAGAAGTGTATTTTTTTTTTTTTTTTTTGGTGAGAGTCCTGCAGATCTCCCCTGTAAGGCATTAATCTGGCTGTTGTATCCACAGCAGCAGCAGAATGAGCCTCCTGTTCCCATTATCAACATTACACATCCGGTCTGCGGGGGCCTTTCAACTGCATAATCATAAGTCACACATTGAAAAGCCACCACTGTTAAGCAATGAACACCTACCTCTACTCTGTCCCATCTAAGTTCCCAGGTGGGTGTGCAATATGGCAGACCTTTGTTCCGTGTGTGCGTGGAAAAGCACACACTGTCAACACGGGAGAGAAAAGCTAATATTTACCACGTATGGCCTCGGCTTTAATATTAGCTAGAGGTGCAAGTTGAGGGAGAACAGAGGTCTCACTCTGGTCTCACTTCCTACCCAAATGCAATGTCAAGAGCTTTATTTTTAAAGCTTTGCAGCTTAATTTGACATGATAGAAATGAGAAAAATGTTACAAATTAAAATCCTACATAAATATTCTTTGTTTCCTAGTGCATATTGCAGTACAATATATATATATGTAAGAGCTACATGGTGGTTCTGCCCCTTATAGCTCTTCTTTCAGTTTTAAATACTTTACTAAATAGTGCCTGCTCCAAAACTTTGCTACTGCAAGGCAAATCAGAGGAACCTAAGTATCAGAACAGGGCTTTAAACACACTCCGTTTATTAAATATTATCACCCTTTTAACTCTTGACCTGTAGTAGCTCTGACATTTCTTGCCAGTTTCAACAGAAGGAAAGAAAAAACATGAAAAGATCAAATCTACGCATCAAGTGACTAAAAAGTGTGCTCGACTTCCTCTGCCTTACAATAGCCCTGAAGTAATCACCGCAGTGATCTCCTCCAATCCACAGAGCAAATATTCTGCACATATTTTCCCCTCTCTGCTCCTGATCCAGTGGAGTTCCAAACAGGAAATGATCTTGGGGCCATTTGTATCCTCACGGCCCAGACCAGCAGAGTGCATATTCAAGACATACTGGCAATGTCCCCTGTCTCAGGAAAGAACTCCAGACAAGTTCTTGTCCAAGCATTTCAGCTAAATAACGCATGAAATCGCCAGAGGATTTCGAATGAGTCAAGCTGTGGGGTTCTGGCGCAGGACCCACATCAATATCCTACTTATGCCGGTGGCCAGGTGTTGAGGGGAAATTCTCAATTGAATATTGTATCCAGCTTTCTGGGGAGCTGTATCTTGTGTGGATATTCGTTTCTCCGCCTCGCTATGCGCCCTGTCTCCTCTCCTTCCGTCTTGTTTTTGGCATTCCTCCGATCCGGGCCGAGTACAGTCTGTTGTGGCTCCCACTTGCACACCTGCCATGAAGAAACAGCTGTGGTCCAGCACAACATCATTAGTGTGGCTGAAAGAGAAGGAAAGGCCTGCACAGCCATCCCCCCTCTGTTTACTCTCCCTAAGAGTTCAGCCCTGGGGCATCTGTACAATGGACAAACATTTTTACGATAAAGACGTGCAAAAGCCCCCCCCTCCCTGTGTTCTTACAGCCACAACGTGTAACCCGATCATGGTGAAACCTGTGGGAGAGCAGGGGCGATGAAAGAAAATTTTATACCTCACACTAAACATGTCCTTTTGGGGTGTTCAGTCTGTGCAGCTGTATAGTGGATGGCTCTGAGGGTAACCCTCTAGCATTTATTCCCCTATTATTGCAAAGACGGCTCCACGGCCATGGCCAGGCATCTGGTTAAAGTGTGAAAGATGAGCTTCCTTAACATGAGGCATTGACCTTTGCAGGCAAGACCCTTCCTCCTTACATGACCAGAAATCTCTCATCAGATTGCATATTTACAAGCAGCCAAGAAACACGGGAAAGTATTACGTATATTGCTGTAATCGATATGTCCTTAGTGCATGTAGAGGACAAGAAGAAAGGAAGTGCTTCCATTGATTTGCAAAGATACTGGAGTGTAGGCCTCTCTTAACAGCCTCTGTTCTTCCAGAAACAGAGGAGGGAGATTTGACCCCTGTGGGTACCAAGGGCTGCTCTGGAGAGCAGACGCCAAGCCGCAGATCCAAGACTCCACTGTAAAAAATATCCTCTTTAACAAATCTGTCTTAAATGTGTTCACATCTACTGGCCTGTTTAGAACAGTTTCATAAAGTTCAGGGTCAGATGACGACTACATGGTTGCAAGTTAAGACTCTGCAGCAGTTATTGTATTGTGAGTGTTTATGTGCCTTCTGAAATGTTCCATTACGTTCACAGATAATACAGACGCAGTTATATTGACACTGAAATAGTGCCGTGCTGTGAGCCGACAGTGAAGGCAACACGAGACAGTCTGACACTGAAACTCCATAGTGTGAAAAAGGTTGTTCATTGTTGCCATTAACATCACATTTACTTTAGTAGGTGGTAACTGAGGTTTTTGACCCTGGTTGTGGAGAATAAATCCCCTCTCACATATAATTTAGAACGTCTTTGAGCTTTTGATTTTATTTTTTAAATCAGCAAAACATAACATGATTTATATCTAAGTAGCCAAGAGAGCAAAGCATTTAATTTAATTCAGGGTCTGTTAAAGAATTTCCTTCTGTTTTGATTGAAATGTATTGAAGGTAACACTGAGCTATTAGTATTGCAACTCTGGACATCATTCTAGAATAGGTGGAAAACTCTCTGGTGTTTTTTTCTTTTTTAAAAAAAACTTATCACAACCATCTTGGTGGTATGAAACAGTAATGATGCATTTGTGGAGCGTGTTGGAGTGGAACATTTGTATATGGGCAAGTGAACCCATGTCAATGCAAAAGAAAATGCCATGAAGAACCAAGAAGGCCTCCCTTATTGCACAATTATCATCAAAATTGTCATTAAAATGCATGTAATAGAGGGGGAAGTATATTTGTTGTGAGTCAGACTTCTACCACATTATATCATTCCTAACATACACTTGAATGAACAATAGTGTGACTTTGATTTCCTTAAGCAGACATTTGGATTTAATCATTAAAAAAAATTACTCTTCCGTATGTTGGAGCTGCAACAAGTTCTTTAATCTAAACGCATGTGGTATCTTCTTATATATTTAACAACATACATATTAATACATATGAAACAAACACCAGGTTGATGGAGAGCATCAAAATTGGACTGGATTTCAATGGAAAAAGGTCATGTGATCTGATGAGTCCAGAGTGATGGAAGCATCAGGGTGAGAACAGAGATGAATTACCCATCATGCCTAGTGTCTACAGTACAAGCCTGTGGGGGCAGTGTTATAATCTGGGGTTGTGGTAGATGGTCCGATGGAAGTTCTGCAGTGGGATGTGTCCAGAATTTAGGGACATTGCATAAGGTTTTTGAAAAAAATGGCACAACCGCACTGTAAAAACAAACCGGTAGAATCTACGCAATAAAAGTGAGCTAACAATTTGTCCCTAAGGGGCAATTCAAGTGACACAGAGCCGTATATCAAGCAAAGAGCAAAGGATGAAAATAAAAAGTAAGGTAATAAATAAAATAATAATAATAATAATAATAATAATAATAATAGTAAAAAAAATACAAATACAATAAAAAATAAAAATAAGTATGTATATACAGTTTACGGGACCATAAAGTGTGCATTTGAGAATAAAGTGTCAGCAGGACAGGACAATAAATAATGAAATATAAAAATAACTGAGAAGAGAAAAAAAAGTGTAACAGTGCAAAAAACATTACAGACGTAAATAAAAAAACAACTGTGGAATGATATGGAACAAAGCTATTTAAGGGCAAATACAAATTTGGAGTAAAGTGTAATTAAATTTAAGAGCTACAACACACTATAAAAAAAATTAGATTAAATCCACCTAATTTATCAAATAGATTACATAACAAATTACTCATAAAAGTGAGTAATAATAATTCCTAATTCTGCATAGGAATATGGTCATCTATTTAACTGTTAACATTATTAACTAATTAGCACAAGTAATATTAGCTCACTCTCTAACCTTAACCCTAGTGAATATATGAGCAATTATGTGAATATGTCTTATATTTTACTTTTAATTACCTTTTAAATGGAAAATCATTCCAGAGTCTCATGAAACAAAGGAGCAGCTTAGCACATGGTGCAAGAATATGCAACTCAACAGAAATATTCATTCAACAAAACAAAAAAAAAGCTACCAAAAGGGTAAAACACACAGAACTCTGCTATATAATCAACTCAGAACACCGTAAAACACTTAGAAACTGTCCCAACTAGTTCCTCCCTATGCATACGGGGAAACTACTCCCAGCTGCTCCTCCAACATGTCGCAATATTATAGGCTAGATTTTATTATATGATTTTAAGTAGTAATTGTTACTGTTAACACATAGGTTGTATATGTAGAATTGAACCAGTCAAAATCGATTTCATTTGCAACTAGAAAAGCACTCAGAGAGCGCAGACCTCCGCCAAGGTAGTGTTTGATCTTCATCAAAATCTAATCGATTGGTC
>JAQQZY010000002.1:12913042-12923426 GCA_030068375.1 Ostorhinchus rueppellii
CACAGACAGACAGACAGACAGACAGACAGACAGACAGATAAACGCCGGCAAAAACATAACCTCCTTGGCGGAGGTAACTATTACTGTTGATTAAACTGGAACTGATTTCCATAGTTTGTGTTTACCAACCCCCGAAATCCTTTTTACAGTGCAAATACATGCTGTGATTAAAACTTCAGATGGTATGATGAAATATTAGAGTGTGGGACATTTTTGGCCAGGTGTGTATGAAGAATAAATCTGAGTGTAGTGAGCATGTTGCCTTTGGTTGAAAAAAACCCCCAAAAACCAACAACTCTAAATCCTGCCATCAAACAAAGAGACTGAAGTAGTGAAACACAGTCGTTTCTTTTCCATTGCACACATGAAACATCACTGAATTATTGGAAAAAGTAGGAGGAGGTCCATCACCCCACTTATTTGAAGGTGATGTCAGCTGGCTGAAAATTTTCTGGAAAGAGTGAAAGAAAGGTGGAATCATCTTTTTCCTCTTACTGGGCGTTTTTCCTTGTTTGATGAGGGGGTAAAAAAAAAAATCCTAAAACTTACAACACAATTAAATGACCTTTTACTGATGAATACTTTTTGCAGTGGATCCCTACCGGAGAAAATCAATCCGTCACCACGCGCACAGGAAGGAAGCTTGGGCTGGGGAGAGATACTGCTCTTAATGACATGTCTCTGTGTGCCTGGACTAGAGGGGGAAGTAACCGGATATTTAAACAGAGATAAGAGTGTGTGCCAAAGAGGCTGGGATTGGATATGACTGAAACCCCATGGCAACCGGCTGGGGCTATCGGATATGGAAAGGTAAATAGTAATGCAGTCGTAGCATGTTTTAATGCTGTAAATTAAAAGCTCATGTAACGTTCACGTGAGAGTGAGATATAGGTGGTTAGCTTATGCCAAGTTTTCATTAGTGATTTCCTCCATGCTTTTAGCAGCACGCTTGTTTTAAATCAAGATTTGGAACATGCGTTTTGGCTCATCAGGATCTGTAAGCAGAAATCAGATATGCTGTGTTTCCAAGCAAGAACACTCACTGCCATAGGATAATGAGAGACATGAAAGTATCTTAACTAAACTCTCTCAGATTGGAGGAAGAGCGAAGATGAGGAAAATATGTCATGGTACATACTGGGAAAAAAGAGCAAGAGAGAAAAGAACCTTGAAAATGCTGTTTTCATGTGTTCAGTATGTGTGGCAGTTAAAGCCGGGGTCCACCCTGTGACTTTTAGCTAAACATATACTGTGTTGTCTGATAAAATCTTCTCCTACTAGAATGGCTTTGACATCTCCTACAGGCCAGAACTTGTTGTATTCAGCTGTGGGTTATACGAGTTACTCAGTGTAACCACAACTTGTGTTGTGGCTGCATTGCATTCTGTTTTATCAAGGCTACTGTGGATGCAGTAGTTGGTAGCTCTGCTTTTCATCTTCCTGAAAAGCCAAACAAGTCAGCTGACAGTTATCCCAGTTGACATAAAAGCCATGTTCAGGCTGGTGATACGTCTTCATCAAGACAGGGTCTGACAAAAAGATAAGCCTTCTCTGGTTGGGATTGATTTTGTGTGTGTGTGTGTGTGTGTTTTGGCAGTATTACAACTGTCTATAAGTTTTCTGTAACATGCATTTTTTTGTTAAATTTCATTTCGTTATGTTAGATTTTATGATGCATTTCGTGTCGTGGAATGGATTGGATCTTAATATCATACAGTGTGAAAACATTACAAAATTTAAAAAGCTGTATAAAAACTTAATTTCCCACAGACATAGTAATAATGAATATGAATACATCAGTAATAGTTGATGGGATGTAATCACTTGTTTTCTTTTTCTGTAATTTACTGACTGACCTGTTCTTTGTTATAGACTGTACACATTCACTGTTTAGCCAAGTCTGGTAAAATTGTCGTAGGATAATATGAGCTCAACTTCTTCCTACTCCTTTTCAGACGTAAAGTATTATTGAAGAGCCACAATGAACCTGTTCTACATTTGTGTGACATTCGTTTTCTTTTTTGACTGATTTATTTCCACATATTGGAGTCTCCTTTTAAATCTAGAATTTCTTTTACCCACTTATGTCCAAAATAAAGTCTATCTATATCTATTATGACCCATGTCTTTCTTTGTGCAATTGCTACCATGGTAACATAAAAATTAGTTAATTTATTCTAGATGGGCATGTCAGCCATATCCTCTTTGGTCAGCCCTATTGATGAGAAGGGGTGACTGGGGTGAGCTGCACCTCAAACAGTATGGAAAGGTCACCTGTGTGATGTCATCCTGTCTCATCAGTCAGCTGACAGTTGGAACCTGTGGCCACGCCCCCATACTGACTCCCATAGAGTTAGATTTTTATCAGGGTTGGTTTGTTTACTGTTAGCAGTAAACTTCAAACTGAGTTTCCTACTGACATTAGGTGTGTATGGGTTTGGGGGTCGTGGTGGTGGTGATGTTTTCCTTTTTTAAATGGAATTATACATTTTCAAACATTTCCCTGTGCTCTTCATAAACTGTAAATGCTCTGCTTGGGTCTGAGTTGTTCATTAATTCAACTCCACAGGTCCATCTTCAACAATATTTCTGAGTAATAACACCAGAAAGGTGGTTTTGAGTGCTGGCCCTTTAAATGCAAATGAGCCACTTCAGGCCCCGCCCCCTCCAGGTTGTTGACCGTGTTTTCTGTCTCATTCAGCCACTTGTATTACTTAATTCAACCAACAATTGAATATTTCAATTTTTTTTGTTTGTTTGATTGTTTATTTTATTTCATTATTATTATTATTATTATTATTATTATTATTATTATTATTATTGTTATTATCCTCCTGTGTTTTGTATTATGTTTGTGTCTGAAATAAACTAAACTAAACTAAATTTTAGGTAATCAACTTGAGATTTGGACACATTTTCAGTTTTTGCTACAACAACTGCTGCTGATAAACAATTATGTCGTACTGGAGAAATGTTTGTCAGAAGTCTTGACCTTATATGGGCAAATGTCGTGATGTAACGAGTTATAAAATTTAACAAATTAAGCAGGAGTTAAAACAGGTTGTAGAAATCCTGTCGATTTTTTGCCAGAATTAATATAAAGGTATCTTTGCAGCACATGGAGGGTTCAAATTCAAACTTTATGAACTATTAGGATCCAAATACACAAATAAAAAATGAACCACAGACTAATAAACGTAGGTTTAGATAAATATGACCCTTTAACTTTGGTTGTTGTTAATGGAACATTCTGTTGGTAGAAGTAGGTTCTACGTATGTTTTGCATTAACAGATTAACACAGTCCTCTGTCTTCTGTACATTTTGATGAGGTTTGTATTAATGTGAAGGACAGAACATAGAAGCAAAACCTTTACATGTATTGATCTTCCATTTCTGATCATTGTATTTAGTCTAATCAAGCTGCCTCTGACTCATAGATTTACCAGTTAAGTCAGATGGGACAGAGTTATGGGAATTAGTTTTTTGAAATGAATACAGTTACAGTTAATACGTCCAGCACTGTAATGAAACACTGCTGTCTGACTGAAGTCCCAGAGGGCTGCATTGTATTACCTCCATGGTGGATGTGAAATGTTATAATTACTCACTATGAACTAAATATACTGTGGTGTCTGTTAATGTCTGAGGCCCAGTAAAGTCCATGTGTGTCAGACACTGGGACACGCTGCCTGTACCGTCCTCTGTGTGTGTTCATGGGACAGGTCACCATGGCAATGGAACACATGTCACTACTGTTTGCACATGATTTTTTTCTTTTCTTTTTCTTTTTTTTTGGCGGGAATGTTGCAACAGACACCTGATCATAAAGCTGTGAGTACAAGGACATATAATATTCTGAGTGGGTCAGATGTCCTATCAGCATAGTTTTAACACATTTGACAAGAGCGAATAACTGAGGAGACATGAATTTAACTAAAATTGTCTTACATCCATGATCCACCATGAAGCAAAAATACAAAGCTGTTGCTTCTTTTAATACTGACTGTGTGAATGACTCGTCTGGTTGGTCTGCATTAGAAGTATTATCTAGAACATGGGTGTCAAACTCATGTAAGTTCAGGGGCCACTTTCAGCCAAATTTGATCTGAAGTGGGCCGAACCAGTAAAATAATAACATAATAATAATATACAAATAATCTCAACTGGAACCTTTTCTCTATGTTTTAGAGTGAAAAAACTACTTTTACATAATGAAAATGTTTACATCTACAAACGATCCTTTCAAATAATGTGAATAACATGAACAAACTGAAAAAATAAGTGTAATTTTAACATTATTATGTCTCAGGTTATCATTTAAACATGTACATTATAACTTATAAATCACAGTGGATCTACAAACACAAAACCTTTTAAGAACAGGCAGAACTTGTTAAAACTGTACTTACTTCATTTAAGACATTTCAGGTTCTTCATGTTTTTTTTTTGCTATATTATACTTTGTTTTAATGTAAATACATGAAACTGCTTACATTTACAAAGAGAAAAATTTGGAGTTGTCATTATTTAGAAGTCATTCTGTTAGTATTTTGCTGGTCCTGCACGCTGGAGATTGAATTGTCTGAATGTGGAACCTGAACTAAAATTGATTGTAAGGTTGTTAATATTTTAGTGTAATTCTTGAATTTCACAAATTTATCCCAAGGGCCAAACTGGACCCTTTGGTGGGCCGGATTTGGCCCCCGGGCCTTGTGTTTGACACCTGTGATCTAGGATGTACAAAGGAAACCAAGTTTGTTTACTTTCAATAATTTATGCTTTCATCTTTCAATTTTGGATTTTGTCATTGTTTCAATAACAATGGTAGACAATCAAATGCCCAGTAAATTTATATTCTGGTTTAGCCTTTATGATGAATGGAAAAACCAAAGTGTGTAAACTGATGAGTAGGACTGTCCCCTCTATTAACCAACACCACTCAGACGCATTAAACCCTGCAGCCAGAGGGAAAACCTGTCATGGTTGTGGGCAGTTTGTAGTAATAAAGGTGAAGCAAAGGTGGTATGAACACCAAAACCTAGCCGACAACCCCTCCTCCGTGGCTGTTTTCAAAAGGAGACTATTATCAAGACGAACAGAACAGACTTGAGCCAGCTGGAGATTTTTACCCTTGGTACAACCGCCTCTGGTTAGTCTGAACCTTTTCAAAAATTTCTCCTCTGCAGCTGGAAGCCCTTGAGCTGTTTGGAGATTTGTATCCTTGGTACAAGGAAAAATGGGAAAGTGAGTAACTGGGTTAGGCAGCAAAACTGGGATTGACAGTACAATTTGCCACAGGACGGGTTTGCCATGTACTGCACGTTTTGTATGAATTTCTCTTATTAATGTGATAGTTGAACTTAATTTTGCCATATTAGGGTTCTTCTTCCCTTGAGAATCTTATTTTTCCTATGCATGTATTTATTTTCTACGTATTTAGTGTTACTACAACTACTACTGTTATCGTATCACCATTGCTACACATTCCCTTTAATAATAATAATAATAATAATAATAATAACAAGAATAATAATAATAATGGATTTGATTTTTATAGCGCTTTTCAAGTCACCCAAAGCGCTTTACTTTATTGATCCATTATTCATACACTCTCACATTCTCACTCTGGTGGTGGTAAACTACATTTGTAGCCACAGCTGCCCTGGGGCGGACCGACGGAAGTGTGACTGACATTTCGCGCCTATGGTCCCTCCGACCACCACCAAACATTTATACACCAGTGTGAGTGGCACTGGAGGCAAGGAGGGTGAAGTGTCTTGCCCAAGGACCCAATGGACTGACTGTGACAGAGTAAGATTCAAACTGCCAACCTAATTGATGACCCACTCTACCACCTGAGCCATAGCCGCCCCACAACATTTTAAGAAATGATGTTTAATTATGGTTATATAACCACCATTTCTTTTCTTTTATACCATTTTATTTATCCCTCTACTTCATACACAAATGATATTCTTTTATCTTGTTTAAAATACAACTCGGTCCAGGTGCGGTCATTCTTTCAGCCTTTCGGGTTTCCCACCTCACCTGCACATTTTCAAACCCTCCTCTCCACCAAGAGAGATATGTACATGCATCTGTTATAGTTTATATCTATATGTGCAAATAAATAATTTTAAAAAAAGCAGAGATAAACACTGTTTAAATCAGCGGTGTCATCCCAGCTCATCTCCTACTTCTTCTTCCCACTCCCACAATGATCCCTGTATCACTCAACTTTGTTCAATGTTTGGTCTGCAAAGCCCGATCAGGTTCCCTCTTCCAAGTTAACGTGCATAAAGGCTCATGTAATAGGAGCAGGCTAGAGTTGCAGATACAAAAATACACAAGTCTTTTGCTGTCTTAGTGGGTTGGACCTGAAATCATATGGAACATATCTTTTCTTCGCGGTTTGATGATAATGCTCCCAGACAATGCGAGCTTGGCCAGAGGAAATGATTAAGCTGTATTTTGTGGTGTGTTTGTTTTAGTTTAAGCCATCTGAATCATTAGTCCTCCAGGAAAACAGTGAGATGTATTTCTCATTTCTCTCCAACCACTTCACACTTGAGTCTTGAAATATGTGAAATCATGTTGACATTTCATACTTTATATTTTACGAACCCAGCTGACACTTTTATTCAGTTTGAGTAACTACGAGCCTGGCAGTGGATTAAGCCTAAATTCTAATATTACAAACAGCCCAATGGTACAGTGTTGGGCTCGTAGCAACCACACCTTGCCAGCAGTAACCAAATATTCCTGTGATGCTGCAATGATCACATATGACAAAAATTCCAGGAAAGGAAAGGAGAGCTTGAAAAGAAGAGCGTATTAGAGGAAGCAGAGGTGGATGGGAATCAAGGGGATAAGGGTATCATGAAATATTTGTCCAACAGATCGGTTTTCCCCCGACTATTGACTGCCACTAGCCCCCACGTTCACACTCCGTCCATGTTTCAAGCACCTCCAACCATTGGCAAGGCCATAGTCCTAACCTCCGCTGGCCCAGGGATCAGGTGATGCTCCGCAAAAGGATTAGCGGCAACTGGATCCTTCTGGCATAGGCACAGGAATTTTCATTACAATGATCTTGGGTGTGGTGCGCCAGGAATGCATCCTCAATAGGAAAGAGAGGAGTATACCGAGGCGATGTGTAAGGGAGTGGTGGGTGGGGGGGTTGACGGTGGGAGTCTGGATGGGACATGCTTCATCCCAGTCCTGTTTTGAGCTTTGTCATGTGTTTTTCTTTGTGGATTTGTGCACATGGTGACTCCCAGTCATTTGGAGGAAGAAATTATTACCATATAAGTTTGTAATTGCGCTCACAGTGCTCTCACTGCTGAGTTTTAAAAAAAAATTTTTTACAGGTTTTATTGTAATCATTTTGCCGTCTGTCAGTTTGTCCATTCAACAACATAATCACATTATGCATTAAGACATTTCTACTGTGGATGCATCTTGGCATGGAGCAGAAGCTTATTAAAAATAGGTGATGTTGACCGACTTGTTCAAGGTCAAATGGTGACGTGTCCTTTCAACAATGTAATCACATGATCTGTAGAATGCATAGAGATATCTGCACCAAATTTACACAAAGACAATGTCATGTACATCAATGCAGTAACTTTCAATAGAATTTTAAAAAATATATACAGTGGTACCTCTACTTACGAATGACTCTTCCTATGAAATTTTCAGGTTACGAAAATCCTTTATGGTAAAATATTGACTCTACTAATGAAAGAAATTTCAAGTTATGAAAGGCACAATTATTACATGCTTTACGGTAAAGTACACTTCCACTCGGTGCTCAGGATATGAACGGCGTAATTATTACATACTTTATGGTGCTGTTCCAGTCGGCACTCGGAGGTGCTCCGCCATTGGCTATGGCGCGGCCCCCTGGCGCACAGAGGGAGGTCCCTCTGTGTGTATGCTTGTCTCAGGCTAGAGTGAATAGTGAAGCAGGAAGCAGGACACGTTTTCGTCAGCTTTCATTCACTTTTATTCACTATGGGCCCCAAGAAAGTGACGGAGATTTTAATTCTTTATTATGTATGTATTTGTTCGAGGTTTTGATACGTTTTTATAGTATAGAAAACATTTGTCTAAATTTTGGGGGGCTTGGGTATTTACATGGAAAACACGTCTCTACTAATGAAATTATCTACTTACGAAACTACTTCTGGAATGCATTAATTTCGTAAGTAGAGGTACCACTGTATATATATTTTAATTTTTAAAACACTTTTACATTACAATAATATAAGACACACACAAAAAAATAAAAGCAGTGTATAAAATAACAAGGGGGGGGGGGGTGCTTTTCCTCATGTACTCATCTGCTTTTCCACGTCACATCTGGAAGCAAGAATTAGTGTCCTGGAATATTGTCCATTTCTCCCATCTTCGTTTAAAAGTTCCTTCCTTAATCCTCAAATGAAACGTTAATTTTTCCATGGTATATATTTCCTCTATAATAAATATATTCTCTATATTCTCTCTTCTCTACATTAAATCCCTTCTTAAAACCCATTTTTCCTCCTTGGCTTTTGAAACCATGTGAGATGTTTTATACGTATCGTTCTTATTCAATCATTTGATTTGGTATTGGTTTTATTGTTCTTATTTTATATATAGATTTTATGTTTTTTATTCTATTCTTGTTTTTCATTCTGTTATTTTTTCATTTATTTACTTTCTGTACAGCACTTTGGTCCACTGTGGTTGTTTGAAAGTGCTTAACAAATAAAGTTGGATTGGATATGATGCCCAACCATTGCTGTGGTTGTAGAGGGTCACTTTTTCTTTATGACCACCTTTTTGCAGGCATTTTAGATAGGTAAGCGTCTTCTCTTTGAATTACATCATCAGGTATCAGACAACTTTCAACAGAAGTTTACACTATATTTGGCAGAGGGGTATTAAAAGTCTGCCGCATGTTATGTTACACTATGGCATCATCACTATTCTTTTCATGTTGCACCCAGGCGTCTTGTTCTCTGCACAGTGCATCAGATGTGGACAGTTTTATGTAATATGCACAATTACAATACAATAAACCAGTTGCTTAGGTTTTTAGTGTAGCTCATTTTGTGCCTCAGAAGTGGTTATTTGATATATGTTTACAAGCGAAACCCCATTCATCATTACCAACAGATGCAAAATGTTAAACTATCATACCAGAGGATTAAATTATTCATTATTTTCTCAGGTTTCCAGTACTTCTTGCTGATGTAACAGCTTTTCTTCCTGGGGTTCACACAAACACAGGCAAGACATTGAAACATTATTGACAACAGTTGACAGTAAATTAAATAAAACATGGATCAATTGAAGTTTATACAGTACATAATATAGAATAAAGAAACATAAGAAATAATAAATAAACCGAGTGAACTGTATAGTTCAGGGGTGTCAAACTCATTTTAGTTCATTGGCCACATTAAGCCATATTTGATCTGAAGTGGGCCGGACTTGAAATAATAACATAATAATCCAAACTTTCCTCTATATTTTAGAGCAAAAAAAAGTTAATAACATGATGAAAGTGTTTACGTCTAACCAACTATCCTTTAAAACAATATGAGTAACATCAACAAACTGATATTTCTTAAGAAAACTAAGTGCAATTTTAACAATATTATGTCTCAGTTTATCATTTACACATGTACATTATAACGTACAGATCACAGTATATCTACAAATACACAAAACCTCTAATAACAGGCAGATGTCAGACATTTCAAAATGTTCATATTTGTTCAGATTATTTGTTTTTTTGTGACATAATAATGAGTTTCAGTGTAAATACAGTAAAATGACATGAAAAGGTTTATATTTACAAAGAAAAAATGTGGAGTTGTGAGTATTTATAAGTTATTCTGATAGTATTTTACTGATCTGACCCACTCGAGATTAAATTGGTCTGTATGTGGAACCTGAACTAAAATGATTCATATCTGCAGTATAATTTTTGCATTTCACAAATTCACCCCACGGGCCGGAATGGGCACTTTGGCGGGCCGGATTTGACCCCCAGGCCATATGTTTGACACCTCTGATATAGTTGACACTCAGTTTGGTATCACAAAAACAAGCCTATTAAAAATGTTACCGTTTCATTATTTACACCATAAAATAATGTTACCATCATTATCATCTGTAACCTAAACTGATTTCCTTCTTCATAACTTCATATATGTGTTGGAACTCCGTAAAAAACAGAGTGTCAATTTAACTCTTCAAGAGTTGAATTTAACTCTGTTTCAGATTACATTTGGTCCCACTCAAAATTAGAGTTAAATTTACTCTATGGCCAGTGTCAAAATTTCAGAGTTAATTCTACTCAATTCAGTGTCAAAATTAACAATGAAATGT
>JAQQZY010000002.1:12935992-12949104 GCA_030068375.1 Ostorhinchus rueppellii
TCACAGTGAAGAAGACCGGTGTCTTTGGCTGAGGGCGCTTTACTTAAAAAAAAAAAAAAAAAAAAACAGAAAAAAACCATGTCATTTCATTTCACTTCGTGGATGGGAAACCTACAATCCAACACCCATATCCTGAGAAATGGCTTGATTATGAAGCACCAGAGTGACGTCCACGCCAACAGCTGGTGAGGCGATCCAGTAAATTCACATAAAGTTTACTTTGCGCTAACGCCAGTTTGCTGGAAGTAGATGCTAGCTACATTTGCTGCTAGCAGCTAACATTCTGTTACTGACTGCTTGTTTTAACTCTCTGGTTAGCCGTGAATAGGATCAGAGAGTCATTTGCGTCCATGTGGTATGTGGCCAACCACTCGCCAATTGGGCCACACTTCTTTTTTCGACATGTCTGTAGACCAGTGCATGTTTTTGAACCACTGACCTCTGAAATGTGCATTTGTCTTTGTAATGATGGGTTTATGCACTGCAGCCTTACTGTAATCTCCCTCTATACAGTATGTAATTGGTGGTGGACTTACTTGTGTAATCAGGTTCTGATCAGACGGTCTCTGTCAGCTGATGTTTACATATTGTACAAATGCAGTACCATCACAGTTACATGTACATTGCTGACTTCAGTTTCTGACTCTGTTTGCTGTGCCCCAAAGATCTGAATGCAGTCACTATTCAGCAAGAACAGTGCAACTCATCACCAACCTTAATTATAACATCATCATTGCTTTCAACTTTAACCCAAGAAGACCCAAACATCTGCTGATCTAAACTGTTGCATACCTGTTGATACACTAATCCTGTCAGTTCATGTAAATAATTGGTGTAAAATGCAGTTTGTCATCTTTTCATGGTCGTCAGATATGACCCATTTGGACGTTCAGAGGCTCCGTAGTTACTATGGAAACGCTGTCATCTTGTACAACATTGATTCACCAGTAAAATCCTTGGAGTTGGATCAGTGACAGTGGATGGACACGCTTGGTTTTACAGTTAGTTACTGATACTTTTCCTGTAAAAGTGTGTTTTCTTCAGTTTTCTTCACTATTTATGAACATCTACATGATCAGTAATGTAATTCAATATGGGAAAATGATTGTCACTGAAAAAAATACAAAATATAGAGGATAATATTATAATAAATGATGATAAATCACTTAAGACAGGTTAATTTGACAAAAAAAAAAAAACCCTTATCTTTATGGGTTAACAGGCTTTCTTTGTCATGCCTCTTGGCAAATTCCACTCACTGTGCAGCTTTTAAGGTGGAATATTTTCGTATCTGCAACTCATTGAGTTAGCATTGTAAATCAGTCAAACTTTAAATGTTGATAACTGTAGAGTTGGCCACATGTGACCCCATCACTCAGGATGCATGTTGATGTCAGCTCTGAACAGGGCCTTTGGGACTGAGGGAACTTTCACACCTACCTCATTTGGTTCGACTTTTCAGACACTTTCATCCAAACCAAATTTGGAAGAGTGCGACCATCAGAGGTGGTCTTGGGCCAGATCAAACTGAACCATGGTTGAGTTCATTTACAGCGTGAAAACACTTTTTGGATGGGTCTTTCCAACCAGTTACAGGAAGTTACACAAGGCAATTACTGGCTGTGAGGAACAGATGAAGAGAAACAAATGGAAGATAGAAGATGAAAATGAGTGAATAGCCAACAACAACATGGCAAAGATAGACAGCTGTTTATAAACCAATCATTGTCAAGTAGATGCAGAACATGCGGGTGATAATGGGATATAGGTCTACCCTGCAAAGCTGTTTAGTCTGAATATATGCAAATAAAGACAAATACCATCTGGGTTTGCACTTTCAGATGTGAAAATGCCCTGAAGTTGCTATAATTTGTCAAACTACCTTTCATTACCTGGGTTTCCATTACCCTCAGAAATGCGAAAAATGTAAACTGTGCAATTGAAAACTGGTAATGGAATCACAGAAATGTCACACAAAAAGTTTTCATGCTCTCATGAGGCAGTTTTTGGCATGTTTTAATATAGAAGAATTGCACTAAAGTGTAATGATAAAACATTTTATGCATTTTCACTTGTCATGGTGCCATGAGAGGTTCGTATAGAAGAGAAACTGCAACAAAAGTATCGATTACGTCACGCTGGTATTGATCTGATACCCATACTCACTCTGGTTTCGATTCTATCAATATTGAGATGCATACGCCCAGCCCTAGCTGCCATAAATGAGGACTTTGCCGTGGGTCGATCAGGCGCCCCTGCAGAGTGAAATTTGGAGGTACACACGAACCATACCTCCTTCTCGCTCTCTCTCTCTCACTCACTGCGCAAACTACGACATATTGAAGGACAGGTAGACAGGACTTTACTAGACTCACACATCAGAAGCCAAACACTCTTCATTAGCAATTATACTTTGTCAATATTGCTTTTATTTGGTGGAACACTAATGGAAGCCCAGCTAACGTCACTTAGATCTTTGGGATTAACTGGCCTGTGCAGCATTTTATACATGTGACAAAGTGTGATGATATTAATCACTCAACCGTACCATGTAGTGCACCTGTGCAGAGGCATCTGCTTTCATTGTGTTTCTCCAGTCATTTACTCAGGTTTTTCCTTTAATTCGTCACCCGTCTGTATGTGTTGAGCCAAGTACAAGCTTTGAAGCCAGCCTCGCTGATACCGATATCCCATCAGTGCAGCACCTGATATTAAAAGGATCCCTGCCAAATGACTGAAAAGAAAAAAAAAAAAAAAGAAACTTGTCAAGTTGCTCTCTCTCTCCAGTGCCTTCAGGGCTAGGTTCTTAGCTTTCCTTTTGTCTGAACGAGGATACGAACAAGTCTGTCATTTGACCGTCTCCCTCTGCTGTGTACACTTCAGATCTAGCTCTGACAGACTATGAATCATCTGTTAGGAAACTAGGTTAGAGCACAATAGGCTCTTCATAAAGTAAAGCGAGGCCAGGTAGTAAAGCAGGAGGGAACATATGCACGGCGGCCATCTTGGAATTTAAGTCTCAGGAAACACTAAATAAGGCTGGAGTTTGCTTTGCTTTTTACTCCATCCTTACTAAAATCCCTTTTACTGTAAGATTAATTTTGAGGTGAAGCCATATAATTTTTGCCATGTATGCTTGGAAAACACTCTGATGGCAACTCCACTATTAAAAGAACCAGGTTTTTTTTTTTTTTCCATGTTAACACATGGTACACAAAAAATACATACTCCCCACAGCAGTTAACCTTCTCTCACGATGCATTATTAAAAATACCATCAATATTGACACTGTAGGCTCATAGTCCAGAGAGGCTGGGAATTTTGCCTAAATATTTTAACAACCTCTCTTCAATTTATACCTCTTTGCCCCCACGAGTCTCTATAATATGGAGTTGCTGGCTGTGCTCTGTGTCCGGTCTACCTTACAGCAAGGAAATTAAATGTTAAATATTTACCATTCCCCTGGTATGTGACCCCACAGATTCCAGCTGTGATGGGTAGCAGCCACATTCCTCCCACAGGAAGTTTATCCTTACTTGTTTTCTTTTTTTTCCACCACCTCCCTGTCCTGACAGTGCTTTTGAACATGACCAGTGGCTTAGGCATCAGCCTAAATCTCTGTCAAGAAATACACTAACAAGTCACATGTGTCACTGCAGCACGGTGTGAGGCTTTCCAGGACATACAGGATATTTTTAAAAGCTGTTATCCAGGAGGTGAAATCCTTCCAGCTCTGTTCCGCTACATATCAACCTCATCTCATTACTTTCTATGAAAACATTTTTCATTCTTTGCTCCAGGTATGAAAGATATAAACCATTTGTGTTTTTGAAAGTTTCTGGTATAACTTTCATCAAGGTGATTTTTCTTTTTGTGGCACAGGAAGTGTTAAGTTACATTTCTTTTTGCACATACAACAGTGTGAGTAAACAGAAGAAGAAATGTACTTGGGGTTATGTAAAATTCTTGAGTGATCGCCAGTCATGAAAAAGTATTCAGCTCCTTTACTTGATTAAAAGTACATAGAAAATACTCAAACACAAGCAAAAGTTCAGCATTCAACACCTTAAATATTCTGGAGACCTAGCAATACATTCTTGTCCTCTTTAGGGCACAAGTTTCACAGCTTTACTTCAAAAACTGCATTCCATAGAAATTAATAAAAATGTCTGAAAAATTATGCTGTTTCCAATCAAGACAATTATTTAATGTAAAAAAAAAAAAAATAAAAAATCAAGTTTTTTACTTTCCTGTGAAGCATCATCTGAAGCTGCTTTATCCTCACTAGGGTCATGGGGGTCACTGGAGCCTATTCCATCTATTTACCGGTGAAGGTGGGGTATACCCTGGACATGTCGCCAGTTCATCACAGGACTGTCATATAGAGACAATCACTCTCACCTTCACACCTATGGCCAATTTGGGTTGCCTGATTACTTGAGCAAGGCTGTTGACCCCACATTTGCTCCCTGGGCACTTGACGTACACACTATGTACTAACATGCAGCCTATGGAGACATACGTCATATATATTCGCTTGGTGCTAAATATAGAATTTCACAAATGTATTTTTATTGAGCTTTTTCAATGACTGTAGTTTTCCAGAACCTAAGGCTGTCCATGGTTTTCACTTCCATGACCATGCAGAGACTCTGGGGGCCAAAACACTGATCCGCCATGACGGTCAACACCAGACACTTGGTGACGCTTTGTCAATTTACCATCAGTTTTTAAGCCACAAACACTTGGATCACCTCTCAAAAGAATTAAATCAAAGATCTGTAATGTGTTTTGGATACTTGTGATCCATACCATGTGTTCTTACCACAGTTCTTCTGTAAGTAAGAACAGCAAAGCAGCTTCAAGAGACTCGACTTAATTTACATACAGATGGTTATATCTGTGGAGAATCCCTCATTTAAGACTAATCTAAGACAGGAAGAATGATGCATATATGGATTGTTCCTTATTGATGCTCTGACCACACAAATGGATATTTTCTTCCTCCATTTTACTACAGAACCGTTATTGTACAAAATGACAATGAAACAAACATGTCCAAATGCTCAACCAACTATGGTTAGTGTTGGAGTTCATACTGTGGATAATACTAGATGTTGCAGACTAAAAGGTTTTAATCTGTCATGAAGGTGAAGCAGCAGCAGCAAGTTCAGTTACAAACTTTAGTTTCTTTTAGTGTTGGTTGGGGTTGTGGAGATGTGTTCTTCATATGATGTGGATTTGTCCATAACACTGGTCCGGTTCATCTCCTGAAGGTATCCATGCTGACCTTGATCTACTGAAGGTCGTACACTGATTTAAACACCTGGATTTGATGTTTCAGGTGCAGCTTCATTACACAAAGACATAATAGACATAAGAAAAACGAGGTGTGACTATAATTTTCCAGGCTCCGTTTTCCCTGAAAACACTGGTACACACAAACCAGTATTTTTAAGTACAGTCATTTTGGAAAGTGTTTTAAAAGTGGACAAATATGGATGAATATAAATGTAAACATTTCCAGAGTCAGGTGAAGAGGTTCCACAGCGTTAACCCACAACCATTATAACAGGCCGCCTAGGTGTCTTCATGTTTTCTTTGCAATAAAAGTGTCAGAAAAAGTCTTCTTTTGCAACTTTGATTTCAGGAAGAACATAATTTTCAACATCTGGTCATTAATTATCATTATTACAGTGCTGTCAAACAATTAATCACAAGGTACCTGAGGATTGATTTCGATTAAATATCATTCATTTTTAATCTACATTAGTCACATTTCATTTTACTGTACATGAGTAAACAGATTCAAGAAAGAAGGGAATACATCGGTGTTTATTAAAACACTTTCAACAAAACAACTTGAAACAAAAAAATTGAAACAACTGTCTTGTTTTTTTGGGTTTTTTTGTCCTCATATTTCCATCCAGAGGGTCAACGTGCTGTTTAGCGTCTTTATGGGTTGGTTCTGCTGCCTGTCACTACCGGATCACCTGTCCATTTGGACATGTGTGACAGTAACTTTACGTGGACAAACTGCCCGAAATGCATTGGCAGAGATGTTCAGAGTCATTCTGCTCTGCAAATGTTTTAATTATAATACATAATAAAAGTAAATATAACAAATATAATTAAAAGTTTTTATCACATTAATCATGGTGATGGATTAACGTCAACAAACCATCACACCTTGGTTGAGGAACGAGAGGTGTTCCTTTTATGTAGTGTTCCAGAATCATGATTCCACCTTTATCACAGGTCTGTTACTACCTCCAGAGGTGTTCCAGAGGTGCGATAAAGGAAGAACTAAAGGATGTCACCATTTCATTTACACAGATGTCGGTGAAGTACAAGTGCTGTGCAAAAGGGGCGATAGCTGACACCATAGATTCACAAATCATTAAATTAAAAACATTAAATTGATCTGAAATGTAAATCTCCATACTTCTTCATGTGATTTTGGGGTGTATTTCTTTCTCAGAACCCCAAAGCTATTCAGAGGGTGTGACTCCACCTGTCAGAGCTGCTGTCCTCCTTCAGACTGTGGTACATTTGTACTGTGGGAACTGAAATAAACCTAAATACGTAGCAGTGTTACAGTAATAACAGAAATTCTGCCCACATGGTAGTCTTTACACAACACAGAATACGAAGGAAAACCAACTGCTATTTAATCTTAATTAAAACCCTTGTCCTTGATATTTCCAGGCGTGAAAACAATTTGGGCCATATGGGAAACATCTGTTACATTTAAAGCATTTTTTTTTTTCATTTCTAATCAACTGATCCATTAAAATAGCATTTTGGGACTAATCCTTCAATGGGAAAACCACACTTTTGTCACAGCAAAGAATGCAACTAAATTTCGAACATAGCTCAAGTGAAAAGAAATGGGAGTCGTCTGATTTCACAATATCCCCAGCACAAAGCATCTCTTTACCCCTAAGACCCCAGGCACCCCACCCCCTCAGATGTAGCCTTTTGTTGTGTGCATGTGACTGTAGAAATGGCTCGGTAGGAAATGCCAGACACCCACAAAAAACCAAGAGAAAAATAGTTGTGGGAGCCACCCTCTGCATCAATTCAACTGCAACAAGAAGCATTTTACAGCTGGTTTATTGTTATTCCTCTGCTGTTTAAGCTGTCTTTCATGTCAGAAGTCTTTTCCTGCTTACAAATCACCGGGAAGCAATCCCTTTGGCCGTGCTGCTGTGCCCTAAGCCCCTTCCTAGGGTTCAGCCCTTTGATCACCTGTAACGTTGACCATCAAGTTAAAAAATAGAGAAACTGGCTGCTGGGATAAGCTTGTGTTCTTGTCTGGAACAGAGGAATCCCCCCCCCCCCCTTTCTTCTTTTCAGCAATTCCTTTTTTCTTGTCTCTACTCTCTCGATGAGCCTGGGAACAAAATCTCAGCGAGGCGGGGGGCAGTTGCGGTTGCTGAATTGTTAGGGAAATGATTATGCTTTGGCTACATCGGCGAGGATTCCTCACGGTAAACAAATTGATTAACTAATTAGCTTAGAAATTCAGTGCCTTGTTCCTGAGAGAGACACATAAGCAGCTCTAACCTTTGACCACAGCCTTTAGATTCAAGGTTAAATGTGCTGCAGTTTCCTGTGAGTGAACACCACTGTCACATTGCGGCCCTCAGCCAGAGGCCCAGACCAGTTGTCACCGCTCTTGAGTTTTAAGACATGCTTAATTGGCTTCCCTGAGAGCCCGAGGAGGGGAAAGAGAGAGAGCTAGCTTGTTACGAGCCCTTCTGTTAGAGGAGGGAGGGTGGAGGGGGGTGGCAGTCCCTTATCAGCCATCGTTGGACACCTCCGGTGGCTATTAATCAGAGCCAGAGCCCGACTGGAGCCAGAAGAGGATCCGCAGAGGGGTAGGAGGGGAGGGGAGGCAGAGTCTGGAGCCTTCCCTGGGCCTCACTGACACCCTCACATAGGGAACTTCAACAGACAGACACAAACACTCCTTCCTCCCCTCCCGCCTCAAGTCCGAGGGTACACACTAGTACAACCCTCCGCAAACCCTCCTCCACTTCTCTAACCTCCTCACTCAAATTGATTTAGGTCCCGTTTAGCCCCCTCTGGCCATGGCCCATCCATTTTAGCTGGTGTGACAGGTTTATGTCGCCCCCTTACTGTGTTATTATATTGGTGCTGTGCTGCCAGTTACTATTGTGCTAATGAAAATTTAGTACCAGACATAATATTCTTTTTCACAGGATGTGCACTCAGCATGCAAAATATCTTGAGTGCATTTATAGGATTGAAAGTGCTCATTATTTTTAACGTTCATGACAGACTGGTCTGAAAAACGGTTTTATGAACAGGAAAACAGCTATTAGGTGTTGTCAGTGTTGGTGCGTTTGTTAAATTAGTTTAATCCTATGTACATGTAAGCTTTGGCATGGCCTTTGACATGTCTGTGTTGACTGCACAGAAAGAAAAATTATCAACAAAAACCTAAAAAATATCAGACATGACTGATATTTATATGTCTGACTATTTCTAAGTAGTGTTGGCGGTAGAACTGCAATAAATATGTATCTAGTTATCAACTTTTGAATTAATGAGAAATTGTTTTGATAAAAGATTTATTGGTTTTAGCAACTTGTAAGAAAAAAATCAAGGTCTACATTGTTTTTGTTCTTTTTTATTCCGGCTTCCTAAAATTTAATATGTTTCACTACCCCCCAATTATGGTAAACTTGCCAAAATACAATTGAGCTTTGGAAAGCACTGATGGACATTTTCCACCATTTTCTGACATTGTATAAACCAAACTGCTGCCAAGTGTTGAATTTACAATGAAAAAAATGTCTCGCATGCATCTATCATGAAATATTATGGAAAATTTTGAATATCTTTATTAAATTTCGCTCAAACTGTCAATTTAAGTCAAAACTCAATTAGCTACATGACTTAAAATGTCTATAACTAACATCATCTCGAGCTTTGTGAAGCAATGATGAACATTTTTCACAATTTTCCGACATTTTATAAACCAAGCAGCTGCCGACTGTATCTACTGAATGATGTTTTATGCAAAATTCTGAGTAAGCGTTGTTAAATTTCCCCCAAAATATCACTTTTAAGTAAACACTCCATTTCCTACTTGACTTGAAATGTCTTTATAACCAACATCATCTTGAGCTTTTAGAAGCACTGATGAATGTTTTTCACTATTTTCTGACATTTTAGGAACCAAATAGCTGTCAAGTGTTAAATCATCAATGAAATCAACGCCTTGAATCTGTCCTTCATGATGTATTCTGCAAAAATGTAACTAGATTTTGATACATTTCTCTCTAAATATCCACCAATGCGAAAACACGACATGCTACGTAACTTTAAACGTCTTAATAACCAACAAAGCCCCACATCCCCAAGCAGTTCTGAAGGACTACCATCACTACAAAAGCCATACCAATAGTGCAAGTTTCATTATTACCGGAGTTCCCACAAGATGAGAGGCACAGGGCAACTTTCTGATGAATTTCAACTTTAAATGGAAAGCTTCTGTGGAGGGCACTACAAAGCACCATGTGTAAATATTGAATAATGAGGCGCTTTCAAGTCCTCTGCTTTGTATCTGCCTGGAGAAAACGCCATTAATGACAGCTTTTGGTGTGGTTTACATCACACGGTACCATGAAATGCAATCACCAGAGATAAATTTGTTATTATTAGTCTCTAAAGGCACGAGATTTACAAGCCCATATGCATTTGTGCGCAAGATGTGCTGACACAACTTATTTGAGACACATGCGACAAATATGAATGAGGTGCTCGTGCGCTGCTGGTGCATGACGCTTACAATTAGTCACCATTTGGCACTTGTGCAAAATCTTCTCCAACACAGGCCTGTATACTGTCCTGCCTGTGTGCTGCGCATAGTGTATGTTTCCATATAAACAGCGTATTTATGGGGTCATGTTTACATCACAGGTGGTTATCTCTAGTGATTCAGCAAAAAGAGAGATAAGCGCTACTTCCTGATGCTAGGGGCAAAGTACCTGAGCGTTACTTTAACCTGGAACGAAGAGAGTTAACCCTTTTATAGGGCACTGAATGAAATACTCAGAAATTCAAATTTTCAACCAAAGTGTTTTTGAAGGACCGAGCAAGACTTTACTATTTTTTTTGTATTTTTTTGTTATGTGGAAAATCAAGGTCAAGGAAGTTACGATATTTGGTTCCTTACCCATAAGTGGCACAAAAAAAAAAGAATTAATTAATTAAAAATGCAAAATTAAATATAAAAGATAAAAGAAAACCCATGTAAGTTGAAAGGAACATGTATTTTAGAACATTAGACCCACATCAGTGCTGCTCCAGACCCCTGTCCACATCCACCCTTTGAACATCATTCCTTACATTAGTACCATTACTTCCTGGTACCGAACAAAGCAGGTCCAATCACTGTTCATGCACAGGTGGACCTTACAGACCCTGGAGACCACATTGAACCTGACATTGTTGACTCACTGTCTTTAGCCCCTTTTACACAGCACTTCTGTTCTGGGAATATTTCACCTTTATTCCAGAACAGCATCTGTGAAAACAAAATGGTGAGATCATTTGGTCCCACCTCTATAACACCTCTAGAGGTAGTAACAGAGCCGTGATAGAGGTGGAATCGTGATTCCGGAACGCTATGTAAAAGGAACACTTCTTGTTCCGCAACCAAGGTGTGATGTTTTGATGAAGTATTGCGTGTGCGACCCCTGCGCCAGGGGGATTTGAAAATGAGCATGGGCTATGTATAGTAAACAAACATATCAACATGATCCAGGAAGATGTCGAACTGGGGAGACACCGAGATCCGTGAGTTGTTGTCACTTCAGGCGGAGGACTCAGTCCATGCTAGCATTTGTGGAACAGTGAAAGACTCTAAAGAGGTTAGCAACAACACTATACTCAGGGTATTTCTGATGCGCAACTTATACATCACATTATATGTTACGCTGCATCACCGCCCCTTTGATTCCGTAACACAGGTCCACTGTAAAAGTCCAGCCTGTCTCAGCTCTGTTACTCCTCTGGCTTGGCTGTGGAAATCGCTCAATGGTGGCAAAAAGGTAGGATCACCATCTCACCTTTTCTCCGGGACTTCTGTGTAGAAGTGGCTACTGTATTGTAACTTACCAAAAACAGTCACTTGCCCAATAAAGGGTTAAATGGTTGCAAAGGGCTGGAAATAAAGATCTCAGGTATTTAAGCTAGAACAACTGGTTTTTGATGGACACATTCAAAAGCACACCCTTCTCTTCCCACCTTAGTCACTCGCAAACGATTTGCGTTTAATGTAACTTGAGGTCACAGTTTCTCATGAGTAAAAGAAAACACTCATGTAAACAAGTGATACTTTTACACACTCATTTTGGAGGCTGCGTACGTTGCCAGGGAAGTTGACTCAGCATGGCTTGGCACCGGCGTTACTCACCAGATCCCTTGTAAATACGCGGTTAAGAGTTTGTGTAATTTTTTTTTATTTTATTTTACTAAGCCTTTAAATTGATTATTTATCTGTCTCAATGGTCAAATGAATTCAGATGAGTCATGAACCAACCACCGAAGCACACGTTTGATGTGTAGCACAAACACTGAGCCCTGTCGTCTCCATGTGTCTAAATGAGGCAGATCCCAAATATGGAGGACAAGTTTTGCCAAATCAAACATAATGTTATTGCGGTTGGAGAAAACTTTTGATAGGCTGTGTATTGCACCTCATAACTATTCGACCTAACTTGTTAATATCGATGTTTCTTCTCAGTTTGTGTATTTTCACTGACTTTGAATGCAATGCGTTTTAACTAAAATGTGCTTTGAGTTCAGTGTATTAGCACCAGTAGTAGAGGAAGCCCAGTACAAAATGAGTGGAAGTAGCAAAACCACCTTGTAAAAGTACTAAAAATACGAGTCCAAGCCCTGCATTCAAAACCGTACCCAAGTGCAATAATAACCACATTAAAATGCACCAAAAGTAACAGTAGAGCGGCCCAGTTTAGACTTATCTATAATGAGCAAAAGGACGACAGATGCAAATGAGCATTTTCTGCAATGATCCAGTGTATTTACATCTGACGTTGAATACAGGTGTTTATTAATGTACATTGTCTCGACCTGGGGCGTCGTACAAAGGAGGGGTAAACATGACACATTCACGGGGCCCAGCATTTCTGTGGGGCCCATAGAGCAGTGGAGGGGGTCCAGTGGGTACAGGTTAGAAGTTGTGAAAATTATGTGTAAGATCAGTTTTATAATAGAGGCATAGAAGCCGGGAGTCGGACTTTAAAAGTGTGTTGAGTTTCACTTTCAGTTCACACCACGGTTTCTAGATGCTCTGATCCAGTTCGTTCTTTTACTTTCTTTACTTTCTTGGGGAATTCCACTGGCATTTTCAGTTGAATAACCTCTCAGCTGGCGTGTCTGTTTCTGCACATAGAATTTGACTCCATGGCTATGTATATAGCCCTCTTGTTGCTCTCCTGTTGCTAGGTAACCCACTTCAATGATAATTCTATGATTTTGGGCATAGCAAAGTGATTATAAGGCTATTCTATTCCAAAATTAAATCTTGCTGTTTTTGCTAGTCTCTTCCTTGACCAAAAATACATAAGTATGAGAAACTGCAGCAGTCAGCTCTTTCTGGATTTTGTGTGATACCAGAGACACACACACATAGGGCCTGCTTCCCTTTTATAATATAGAAACTAAATATATAAATCTTATTAATGTCGTTAATGTTGCAGGTGGTAATGGTGAGGATCGTCTTAATTACTGTACACACTATACTTTTCAGAATCTTAACCCATAAGGACTTTTGTGTCAGTTCCCAAATTAATTTTTCTCTCCATTTAACCTTTCCTAAGTGATTTATCACTAGTTATTATAATATTATCCTCTGAATTTAGCCTTTTTTCTGGTGAAAATTATCTCCTGTCATGTTTAATTGACTGATCATGTAGATGTTCATAAAAGCTCAGAGTAATGTCCAAGGTTATTGTATCAAAACAGGGAAAAAAAGGGACTTTTTCAGTAAAATCTATCATTAACTGAACATAAACCCAGTGTGTCCATCCACTGTCATTGATCCAACTCCA
>JAQQZY010000002.1:12949204-12965909 GCA_030068375.1 Ostorhinchus rueppellii
CCCAGTCTCAGTTCTTGGGAGTGATATATATATATATATATATATATATATATATATATATATATATATATATAACTTATGATCAACTTATGATTTATACATGTGCATTACACGCAGTGTTACACAAACATTTGGTGACAGGCATAATATTGTTGAAATTTTTAAGTTTAGAATTTGGAACCACAATAAGAGTGATTTATATGATATTATATGTCAGTTTATTTTTGACACAACTTACAGATCAGAGCTACAAATGCACAAAACATATCGTAACAACCAAAATATTGTTGAAATTGCACTTAATTTTCAGGTTGCTCAGATTTTATTGTTGAAGGCTTATTGTGGTACTATTTTACCATGTATCACATTGGGTTGGGACACCCTAGACTTTTATTATCTTCAGTGTAATTTTAACGCTTCACACAATGCGGTGGTCCAAATTGGAACCTTTGGAGGGCCAGTTTTGGCCCCTGGGGTGCATGTTTCACCCCTGTGATACATATTGTCGTAACTATCTGAGAGCCACAAAATGTTGTCTTTTACTGTTAATTTAGTGTTGTGTATTTATTTTTGTGAGACTGTGTATTTAAAAGAAACCTGAACTAACAGAAATGCATGTTATAGTATTCTACTGACGAGCCGACAGCAGACGGGTTGCTGACATTAATCTGTACAATGTCGGTTTATTACAGAAAGTAAGGAAAAACATAATTTCCCCAGCATACAGTGAGTTTTAATTCAAGTGTGCTACAATGTGCTTTTTACTTCACCCTTTCTGATTCAGATCTCTTCTTCTTCACATATTAATCTCTTCCAGCGTTACAGCGTATGCACTCAGTCACCCAGGCTACCTGTGCAACCCAAGAGGCTGACAGATATGAATCACCCCTCTGACATTTGAAACACTATGAAGTACCAACAACGGGTGATTTCACCTCTGCTGAATGCTTCAACACTTTACCTGCACAGCGCTGAGAGAGCCTGCCAGAGACGATACAATAGCCCTTAATCTGCAGTATGTACACACACACACACACATGCACACACAAACCACCAGAGCAGCAAGACAGGTGAACAGTTATTCATGAGTGAGTTCCATGTATGATTAACGCAGCTAAATGACCTGCACAAAAGGTGTGGTTGTTTGCTTTGATACTTTAAGCAGCACTGTATGTTGGGCCATACAATACACCTGCCTGCATTTACCACAAAGGCCGCCTTCATAGGAAATGGGCAAGATAAATATTTCGAGTCAGCTTAAGTAAATTTTGACTCCAGTAGTTTACAGTTTGGCAGTTATTTAAACTGTTTACCACAGATTTTCTCTTTTTGAATTAGCATTTAGCACGCTCAGCTTTCACTCATGCCTAAACAAGTCATTCAGAGTCACTTCTGTCTTCGCTTTCTCAGAGGTGTACGTATTCCTTTGAATCGATATCTCATTTCACAAACAGGCCTCTGGTTCCAATACTTCTGACAAATGCCCCATGGCTAGTGCCGATTCCAAGAAAAAAAGGGAAGCGGCTATTAACTTTGGCCATGGTACAGCAATAACTGGAGGGCAGTGGTTACACAATCAGCTCCCTCACTAGATAAGGTCATTGTGTTAGCTCAGGTTCGGAAGTAAACCCGAAAGCCCTGTATGACAAGCAAACAACAGGAAGGAAATAATCAATTTGGTGCTTTTAATGAACAACTCCCTATCTGGCCTCTTTGTCTGTGCAAATTGCCACACGCTAGTTAAACATTACTCCTGTAATAGTTCGTTTTTAAGGTAGTCATGAGCAGCCAGACGACTCAGCACACAGGAACTTAATATGTGCACATCTTATTGTTTGTGCCAGTAACTTAGAGTGAAGGCTGTGAGTTCAGCTGGGTAAAGCAAAAGCAAACGTGACCCAGTAAAAAGAAGAAAAAAAAAAAAGATGCTGAGTTCAATACACGTAACAGCTGTCGGCACAGGCTCCTTTAAAAAACGCTCCTTGTACTTTGGTTCATTTGGTCATGGTCAGGGTTATTTTTGTTCAGGAAGTGTTTGCACAACACAGACCTATTCGAAACCTGTGATGAGACTCGCCTGTCACCGCCAGAAAAGCAATGTCTGCAATAACTGGATTAGTTAACATTAAAAAGATGCATGATGGAAAAGTTTGTGTGGGAGTGATCAAGAGTCTGACAAAACTAGGGTTGGATCATTTACTTTATTGCTCACTTTTGCATTTAAAGTGCACTTAAGCTGTCCAATTCTTTGATTTAATGTCAATTTAGGAGATATATACTGTAAACTGAATGTACAAGTTCTCCAACATACACAGTATTTAATTAGACTGGACCTGAGTGTTTCCTCTGTTTCATAGTAATGGAAGCTGAAAAAGTCTGGTTTGAGTTTCCAGTTTTGCATTTTCTCTTAAATGACTCACCTCTTTTTTTTTTTTTTTCCCAATAGATGAGCTGACTTCCAACACTACACCTGTGTTTATATGTATAATTATAGGTATATGTTTGTATTAAAAAGCTTGATTCATAGCAGTGGTTCTCAAACTTTTTACAGTAGAGTACCCCCTGAAATATACTTTTTTTTAATCAAGTACCCCCAACTCGCACTTCAGAGCATTTTAGATAAAAAAAAGGAAAAAAAAAATTAGAATAGAATAGAAGAATAGAACTTTATTGTCATTGCACATATTTCAGAGCAACGAAATTACATTCCAGATTACAACCAACCAAGGCAAAATGTCTTCCTTTCCTGTGTGTCTGTGTATATTTAATAACATAACATTTATTTAACTGTGTGTGTGTGTGTGTGTGTATATATATATATATATATATATTAAAGTTAGTTTAAATAAAATATACAAAAATGATTAAAGTGGTCATTAATTAACAAATGAACCTTTTATCGACAAAAATAATTACTTAGCTACTGAAATAAAGTAATTTTGAATAATATAAAATATAAATATTCTTCTAATGTTACCAAAGTTTAAACAAGATGACTGACGATAAAACTATCATTCATTCATTCATTCATTCATTTTCTATACCCGCTTTATCCTCACTAGGGTCACAGGGGTCACATGGAGCCTATCCCAGCTACTTAAGGGTGAAGGCGGGGTACGCTTTGGACAAGTCGCCAGTTCATCACAGGGCTGATAAAACTATTATTTGAATGCATTTATTGTGTTTTAAATTTCAGTATTAATTCTCATTATTTATTTTGTAATCAGTAGATGATGACTTATTTAATGTATTTTTCTGCAAAAATTTCAGGTAGCCCCTGGGCTCCTTCCAAGTACCTGTGGGGGTACATGCACCCCACTTTGGGAACCCCTGATTTAATGTAATGATATTTCTTTAGAAGTGCAAGTCAACTCATTTTATGGTAAAAAGATTTATGACAACCAAACAAATCAATCCACTGTTATTGCAAATCATCCTCACTCAAAGTAATAGTCATTAAAGACTTTTTTTATTTATTGCTCCTTTAATGGTATTAATATAATACATACTTGTGCCGTTTTTGACTTCCACTACTACTTTCATCATTTCCCTGTAATTAAATTGAATTTTTATGTGTCCTCAATGGAAATTATTTTTTGCATAATTGACTAAATAACCTCAAAATCATAAATAAATATTGCTGTTGAACGTAAAAGTCTAACATGTCCTTCCAATCAACAGTATCTATAAGTAAATGCAGCCTAGTTCTGACAACACTGTAATGCCCTGTTTCTTGTATTAGCAACTGTAATTACTTGGTAAACTAATAGTATTAATCCGAAGACTGTGGACGAATCGGTGAATGATGAAATATAAAAAGATTTACTGTTAACAAGTCCTCTTTCTTATTCTAAACTCATGAGTGGTGGTGCTTTATATGTAATGATTGATGCGATGATGTTCACAAACCTGCTACTAACACCTTCAGCTGCGGTATTTGAATGCCCATAGACAGTGTTTTTATCTGGGCGCTGTTGAAAAGGACTGATTGATGCAGAGGTAGGTGTGGCAGTGTGCAGACCAGTTGACACACCAGAAAAGTGAATTACAGCACTGCATCCTGGAATGTGCGGAACATCATAAATTCATGTCTCACAGTGTAAGAGAAGCTGAGGAGTGGAGTAAGTTTGTAGATGATTAGCCCGTGACTGAATGACTACTTTATAACTTCATATAACATTTGCCTTGTACTCGGTCTCAGTCACCGAGGTGGAGTGATACAGTCATGAACCTACACCTTAAAATGCAAAAATCAACACTGAGGTGAATAGGATTTATTTTTGTATGAGTCGGGATTTCATTAAAATATTCAACAACTCTTATCTACTGTCAGTATTTTGACATGAACACTACACAGAGTCTGAAAGGGACAAAATCTGCAAACATGGCAAATTACAAAAAAAGTATATATTACAAGATAAGTTTATTTGTCACATGCACAGTTATACAGAGTACAGTGCACATTGAAATATATTTTAGTACCTGCAGCCAACAGTAAAATAGAACACACACGCACAAGTACATACAGTAGTATATCATTATTACTATTATTAAATACTACTTTGCTGCTTTTATTCAGTCCTTACACTATATAGTTACACACACACACACACACACACACACGTATATATACATACATATATATGTGTGTGTGTATGTTCTGTCAAATGATTAAAACTTTTAATCTGATTAATCACAGGGTTGCTGTGGATTAATTTCAATGAATCATGATTAAATGTTCATTTTTAATTTCTATTAATTGCCTTTCATTTATCATGAGTAAACATACTCAAGAAAGAAGAGAATATATATGCACTGAACATGTTTATTGAACACATCCAACAGTTTCAACAAAACAACTATAAACAACTATTTCGTCTTAGTTTTTGTTTCTGTCCTCATAGGGTCAACGTACTGTTTAGTGTCTTCCATCTTTATGGGTTGGTTCTGCTGCCTGTCGGTACCAGATCAACTGTCCATTTGCACGTGCGCAACAGTAACTGTATTTGGAGAAACTTCCCCTAATGTATTGGCAGAGACGTTCAGAGTCATTCTCACAGATAGGTTAATTGTGTCAAAATTTTGAATCTGATTAATCATGATGTTGGCTTAATCTGCATTAATGTGTTAATTTTAGCAGCCCTAGTTATAAGATAAGACAGGTTTCTTTGTCACATACATAGTTATACATAGCACAGTGCACATTAAAATGTACTCTAGTACCTGCAGCCAGTAGTAAAATAAAAAAAAAGACATGCAGCACACAAGATAAAAAAACAGTGTGTACATAAATAAAAGCATATATAAATAGAGTAGCTCTATTATGTACAAACAATTGAACATAAAGTATTATAAAGTTTATTAAGTGCCAAAGTCACAATATTGTGACAGGCAACAGAACTTTGGAAATTTGAGAATTTTGGAAAATTGAATATAGATATTTAAAAAAGGAGGGATAAAAAAAAAAAAACAACCTCTGGCATCTAAAGGGTTAATATGGTGCTGTTCCACCATATTGATGAAAGTGTTCAAATGTCAAAAATCTCCAAACCACAGCTGTTGAATTGGGTTGAAATAACCACGTAGTATAACTAGAAGTACACGGGTTGTCAGACCATTCAGTGGGTTGTTGTGCTCTATGGATGGACACGTCAACATTACCAGTGTTACTATTAATTCGTCTGATTTCCATAAACTGGCAATAAATCTATGCAATATTGACATACAATGAAAAAGTGTCTGTGATTTAGCCATCAAAATATCTTGACTGCTGTCTAGTCACATGATTAAAGCTTTACAGTCTGTTAGAAGGAAATATCACTATTATACTTTTAGAAAACAACATAAAAAGAGAAATAATTGGATAACAATTGGCTAAAATATAAATCATGAGGATATACATTGCACACAACACATTTTCAGTTCCAAACATTGAGATTATATAATTGGTTGTTGCAAAAACATACCAGATTTTTAATGAAATGATATTTGCTTCTTCTTATATCATTATTTCAGTAAAAACCAAAGGTTTTAACAAAGTCATGAATTGTTGAGCCATTTGCTTAAAATTTATTGTTTATTATTATTATTATTATTATTATTATTATTGTATTTTATAATTGATTGGAAATGTTTTACTCTCACGTTACAATTCATAGAACTCCTTATTACTTTTGTCGTCTGAATTCCAGTAGTATGTGTTGTACTCCCCCTGTGGTTTTACTTGGTGAATCAGTAACACATTAAATCTGCACCAGCGACTTCACATTTAAGTCTAAACATGGTGAGGACGGAGCTTTACCATGAGTTAAATGCAGCAGCCAGGAAGCGTGTTAGAGCATTTTCCAAAAAAAGCACACTCTGACACCCCGGATCATTTGAAGTAGTGGAGAAGGAGCCTCATTACCGCCAGGGCCCACATGGGGGGTTCACTCCCAGACACAGTTTAATGGCAGTAAAAGCGAATAAGGCCTCAAGGTTACGAGACGCTGAATAGCTTTGGAGGAGACGGCCTGCTCTCCCTTTGCCCCGTATCCCACGTCACTGGAGCCAGTGGAGTCATAAATGGCTGCTAACACTAACAGTAAACGGATATAAAAAGAGTCCCGGTTTCCTTTATATGACCCGTTCCCCATTGCTCATGGGAACTGTTGATAGGAGCCTGGAGTGTTGTGAATAAAAGGGGATGGATGGAGCCTGGGAGGAGGAAGAGCTGTGTACTTAGTGCGTAAAGGATGTGAAATGTGGAGGACAGTGAGGCAGCTTTGGAACGTTAGGACGAACAAGACTCCAAGTGAAGCAGGATGTCGTTCATTCAGGGTGGAACGTTCAGAACGGAATGACCCCATCCCTGTGTCCGGCAGCACAAAATACTTTAGGTCAGGGGTGTCAAACATACGACCTGTGGGCCAGAACCGGCCCGCAAAAGACAGAATTAATTTTTTGGGGTGGTTCAGTATCCATGTCAGTTTTCCGCTGCAGTATGACCATATATGATCACTCGGATACACCAAAATACATGCAGTACTATTTTAAGATACTCAGTTAAATGAAAATAAAATACATAGGATGTGTTTTCTGTCATGTATTTATTATATGTGTCTGTGTGGGGGGTCCATCTGTGGAGCAGTTTGGGGGCTCAACTAAATATACAGCAGTTGAAATTCAAATAGAATAGAATAGAATAGAATGCCTTTGTCATTATATGTGCAATGAAATTAAGGGGAAAATAATAAGGAAAAGGGCTTAAAACCCTTTATTGACCAAGTAACAGACGATTCCCATAAAGCTAAAACTGAGCTAGTTAGTAAAGTTGGCATTTACTGTACAGCAGATCTTCTTAACAGCTTTTCCAAAATGCATGACAGACTCTGGTTGAGATCAGTCTGCTCCAGACTAACTTGGTCCTTCATCCAGGTCACTCGCCTCCTCTATCCACCTCTTAGAAGGTTTTCTCTGTCTCAGAGATTTAACGGTGGAAAATAAAAAATTGGCTAGTGTCTCCACACGCTCCTCTGGTCTGCGCCTTGTCATTTCTTGCCTGTGATTGGACCATCGCTCAAAGTCGATGCCTGTGACATACCATAATAGCCATAATATCCCTGTGAATCTCATCTTCTCTTCTTTCAGGGACTGTTTGAATTTTCTCTTTAGCCCAAACGGTCGAGAAGTTAAGGTAATTTAAATAGCGCTTGTGAAGTGGAGCGCTGGTGATCTGATGGTAAATAGAGGGTTAGAACAATATAGAGATGAAAAACTTTGAAGGTCATTTGGTGTTTTCTTATTTTTCGTCATCTTCTTCTTATGTGTGCATGTATGGATATTTACAACTAATTTCTGTGCTATAACTTCGACCATACAAAAGTGAGATACAAAAATGAAACTGGAAAAGAAGTTTGACTTCCCACTCCCTTTCAGGCTGTTAGGAGTATATATTAATATTGAATTATTGTATATATTTATGTTTATTGGGTATACATAATGATGTGGATGTATATTGGTATTATTATTACTGTTATATTATTGTGTTATTGTGAAATTGAAACAACACTGCACATAGCGTGCAAAAGCTCAAAATAAACCAATCAATCCATATGTAAATTTCCCCCGTCCATGCTTCAAACATGTACATTTTTCTATGACTCTACTGTTAAAGTCAGTCACATCCCTGATAAGTGTCTTTTCCACTCATCATATGGACAATGCATTTAGAAAAAAAAAAAAAAAAAGAAAATCAACGTTAGGGTGAAACATATCATGATACCACTTGTTCTGGGAATCAATCCAGCACCATCCCATTCTAAACTTCGTTGTTTCTGAGGAAGGTCTTGATTCTTTTTGGGATGTGGCATTTACTCCTGTGTGCGGTGCTTCGGTGCTCCTGTGCTCCATTCTCTTGTATGGGGGGGGTGTTCCACTGCACATGCACTGTTTATAACAAATCATTGGAGTTCTCAGGCAGCGCCCCAAACAGGAAACATGTGACTTGACTGCTCATGACCAAAAATGTTTTGAAACTACACTTGAATGCAGATTATACACAGTACTCATGTATAGCTCGTTTCTTCAAATATGAATGTTTTAGTAAAATTATTCTAGGTGTTTCTTATCATTGTCTTCTTTATGTGAGACAAGTGGGCGGGCCCTAGTGCCCTCTACTGTCAAACCACCACTGCTGAAGATATCAACAGTCAAGGGCAGGGGACACTAATCCTGGTCCTCGGGGGCTGGTATCCTGCAGGTTTTTCATGTTTCCCTTTTCCAGCACACCTGATGGTCGTTATCAGGCTTCTGCAGAGCTTGATGATAGGCTCATCATTTGGATCAGGTGTGCTGGAAGAGGGACACATCTAAAACATGCAGGATACCAGCCCTCGAGGACTAGGATTGGTGACCCCTGGTCAAGGGAGTCAAAATCATTTTAGTTCAGGGGTTCCATCCAGAGCAATCTGATCTGAAGTGGATCCAATAATATCATAACAACCTATAAATAATCACAACTCCAGATTTTTACCTCACCCCCCAAAGGGAGGCAAGGGGTAATGTTTCTGCTTTGTTTCCTGGTCTGTTAACACTAACAGCAAAACTATTGGGTGAATTCATACCAAATTGGGTTTATAGATTGTCAGATCTGATTGTATTTTGGGAAAAGTTTGTCAAAGTTTAAATTTTTTGTGAATTTTGTGAATCTTTTTTGTTTTTCTCCTTATTTACTCATAATAAGTGGAATTTCACATGTCTGTCCCAGCAAAACTATTGGTTGAATTCATACCAAACTGAGTTTATAGATCACCAGTGACCCAGAATAGAATGGTTACATTTTGGGAAAAGTAGGTCAAAGGTCAAATGATTTAGGAATTTTTTCAGTCTTATCTTATAATGGGTGAAATTTCAAATGTCTATAAAAACATCAATTTTGTCTCAATTTACTTCAGACTTGCCACATATATAGAGGCAACTGATATGATGACATCAGCACATGCACAGACATGATGACATCAGCTGGGTTGATGCCAAAATAAGTGTAAGGGGCGGGGTTTGTTTGGCCTGGCACCACTTGTTATCCTTGTTTTAGATTTTAAAAAGTAATATTACATGAAAATGTCATATCTACAAACTATCCTTTCGCAAAAAAAATGTCAATAACCTGAACAAGCATGAACGTAACAAGTCAATTTTAACAATATTCTGCCTGTTACTAAATGTTTTGTGTCTTTGTAGATCCACTGTGATCTTTAAGTTATAGTGAACATGTGTAAATGATAAACTGAGGCATAAAATTGTTAAAATTGCACTTATTTTTCTTAAGAAATTTCAGGTTGTTCTTTTCATTCACATTTTTTTTACAGTACAGTTTGTAGACGTAAACATATTTATAAAGTAATTTTAGTTTTTTCACTCTAAAATATAGAAACAAGTTTGGAGTTGACACTATTTATAGGTTATGTTTTCATTTTACTGGTCCGACTTAGATCATATTGGGCTGAATGTGGCCCCTGAGTGTCTGAGGTAAATGGGGTGATTTAGCGTTTTTTTTAAACAGCATAACTCAACCCACATGCAGATTTCTTTAAGATGTGTTTTAATAAAGTTTTTAAGACTGAATAAAAGATCAAAGTACTTGTTAAGATGGAAGTTTCATACAGTAATGTGGGGAGAGGAGGAGCTTTCACCATCCCATCAACAATAACGAAGAAATGTGTGAGCATGAAAGCACAGCTGAATATATTATGTGAGGAAATTAGTGTGAGTTTAAATGCAGCTAATCTGATCATGAGCAGCAGTATGTTCTCAAACACAGACACTTTATTTGGTTGATCGTAGCTCCATTTCTGTATTGATTTGTGTGTAGAGTCACGGTTTCTTACTTGTTTCAACACTGCTGACGTAATGTGCAGTATTTAACATGCTGAGACGAGTTACCCTGCATCCCAACATTTGTACTCCTGTCTTCACAAATTATTAGCTGTCCTTTAATTAATTCAATTTTCTAAAACAGATTATTATATCCGTGGAAAGTTGTAGTTCATTTCCATTCCCCTAGCCAACCCTATATTTAACGAATCAAATATATCCTGATCCTTCCATTGGATAATTATACAAGTGATTAATATGCAGTCAGTAAATTCTCATTTCTTAAATAACAACCAGTTTAATATAGAGAAGGAAGATTGGACTGTATTTGAATGGAAAAAGGTCATATGGGGTCAATCCCAATTCACCCTTTGGGCCTCCCCCTTACCCTTACCCCTTTCCCTTGTATTTGGCACTACCCCTTAAAATGGACTTGCAAGGGGTAGGGGTTGAATCATTCCCCTACGAAATGGGATGACCCTTTGAGACCTGTTATGTCATCAGCAGTCATCGATGCCTCTACAAACAGATTCGACAACTTAGCTTCCGAAAAAATTCCCCATGGCGTCAGAAGCTGTAACCGTCTCTGTTGCATGGGCTTTGGGTATCTTTTTGTGACCACCAAACCGCAAACCACAGAAATGTGTTCTATAACACATTGAAATGGCATTAAACGGATGATCAAATGATTAAGTTGTTGATGCAGAACATGTGTACATTTGTGTTTTTCATCATACTGCTCCACTTTGCTTCAAACAGCAACATAGGAGATTTTTCATACCCCGTCATTTGTTGCGGGGTCCTGAAAAACCTCAGTTTCAAGAGTCGAAATAGATGGTGAGGTATAAAGGGGGTGGGCCAAGTGGTGACTTGGGATGGGGCTGTGGTCCGATGAGTCCAGATTGACCCGGTTCCAGAGTCATGGCTGCATCAGGGTGAGGGGAGAGGTAGACGAAGGGATTACCCATCATGCCTAGTGCCTACAGTACAAGCCTTTGGGAGCAGTGTTATGAATTGGAGTTGTTTTAGTTGGTTAAGCTTAGGTTCAGCAGGGGTATGTGTTATGTGATGAAATGACAGAAATAAATGTTGCAGCAATGGATGTGTCATAGTTGAAGCTAAAGGCTACAAAAGGCTAAAGCTAAATATTAAAATGTTTGAGTTGTTTTATTCTTTCTATAATGAAACAACAGTTTTTATCCATGGGCAATCAGTCTGCTAAACACTAATGGGAGTGTGTCTTAACTTAATTATGGTATTTTTAGTGATCCACTGTTCTTATTGAATGTTTTAAAGGGGTCATATTATGAAAAATCGACTTTTGAGTAGTTACCTATCAATAATAAGCATCACCGGGCTGTCTACAATTCCTCCAAGTTTGAAAAAAATCCTGTTTGTCCCTCTTTTTAGTCTTCTTCTTATCTCTAAGATATGAGCTTCAAATGGGCATATTGCACTTCCGTGACTTAGTGACGGCAGCAAGTCACGGAAGTGCACTGCACCCGTCCCACTCAGGTTAGTGGCACCGCCTCTGAAAAAGGTTTGCTGCACAGTTGAAACCCCAACGAAGCAGGTACCAAAATCGTCAGGTTTGGAAGCCTGCTGGTGCCCATGGAAAACCAAGGGAACCGAGCTGTGCCGTCCGGGGCTGACAATAAGAGAGCCAGTGGAAAAGTGCCTATTGGTACGGTAGCACCACACTGCTTCCTCCAGCCATTACAGAGTCACTTGGGCGACCAAGAAAAGTGCACGAGTTTTAACACTTGAACACTTTCGTTACATACAGTTGCATCATTACTAATGAGTAGAACCGCGCTATTTACAGCTCCAGCTAAGCAGCAGCAGCCAAACAAGTGTGACATGGCTAGCCTGTTGGCTAACGTTAACGCTACTAATAGTGTGAGTTAATGTCTCTGCACATGTTGAGCTTCCAGCTATATTAACACAGACACAGGCTAATATAACGTGATGAGTTATAGCTGTTCAGACTACTGTTTTACTTACCTTGGTCTTTCACGTTGGTCTTCTTCTTCTTCTTCTTCTTCTTCTTCTTCTTCTTCTTCTTCTTCTTCTTCTCCTGGTAGACGAGATGTGTTAAGTGCGTCTTCTTTGGTTTATTGGTGGAGTGATAATTTATACCGCCACCTACTGCACCGGAATTGTAATGACTAGCTACATTACAATGCTTTTATGAGTGAGGTCGAGACAAAAGTGGAACAAAATATTTGTGGTGGAAATTATTTATTTGTGGCGGGCCGCCATGAGTAAATAAATGTATGGGAAACACTGTCTTCCCACGTGACATGGTTTCCACCAGGTCCTACACTTTCTGTTACCATTAATAGCATGTATGCTGGGCCGAGTTTTCTGTCACTAGCTGGGTTTCTATTGCAGTTTTCCGCAAAGTAAAAGTGATATTTCAACAGTTTCAACAAAGGGCTACTGGTAGTTGTTTCTATTGAAGAGTGTTTGGGTTCTGATGTGTGATTCTAGTAAAGTCCTGTTTCACGATATATTGTAATTCTCATAAAATACGGTATAGTTCTCGTAAGACGCTTGTTTAAAGAAGATAGACGCACAGTTTCATGCCAAATGTGTTATCAATGTAGTGTCGTAAAAACTTTTTTGCAATCTTTGACAGTTTTTGGTACATTTCAGTATTTCCATTATCAATTTTCTATTGCGGAACTTACATTTTGCACATTCCTGAGGGTCATGGAAACCCTTTTAGTGACTTTAACCTCTGTGCTGGTTTAGATCTGGGTTTGGTCCATGGGTATCTTCAGTGGCAGCTCCTTTTGTACTAACATGGCTTAAATGAAGAGGTTGGATTTCCTTACAGAGGTGATAAAATCATCTTAACTTACTGATAAATTTGAAATCCAACAAGATATATTTATAATGGAGAATATTGCTGACTAAAGTATACTACCAACATTCAATGTCAACAGTATCAACCATAGATACAGTATATTCCTGTTAATTTATTAAAAGGCAAAGTTAAAAATGTTAAAGGTGTCACAATCTCTTGAGTTGAATTAGCTGAAATAATCAGTAAAAGTTCAGGTAAAATAAAACTTTGTAAATCAATGAAAATCACACCAACAAACTATGAACTTTCCCGCCATATGTGGTATAAAACTATGCTCACACAGTTTGAACATTAGGTTGTTAATAAACTCCTAGCTTTAACCAGGACTGAACTTATTAATTTGAAGACTTAACCATCAGACATTGTGTTTTTTAAGTTCTACATTTACCAAACCAGTCTCTGACAATGAAGCGCTAACAATATGCTGAACAACAAACAATAAGTAACAGAATAAAACCACTGAAACGTATAAAAACACCACTACAGCACACCAAATACAGCTATGTAAGTGAAACGTGTGCTGTATAGCCACCAGAAACTCTGAATATCATGTTTTCAGTCTCTACTATTGTCTGTGATGGAAAGTTTTGAGCAGAGTTTGTCACATGATCACGAACAAAAAGAGTCTTTCCTTATCTCAAAGGGAACACACCCAGAACTTTAAGCCCATGTTCGCTCTGTCACTGCTAAAGATTAGCTTGCCTTTAGGTGGTACTTAGCGTAGCTCTGAAAATTGATATGCATCAGCTCCATAATTTAAAGGTAGTTTTCTAGAAGGGGGGACTGCTGCTCCTTGTCTACTAGTAAAGACCATAATGCCTTGTTAACCTCTTCCCCAGAGGTTACATACCCTTATGACGTTGGCTTTAAGTCATCCAAGTGGTTGAGCATGAGGACGGTGATGTTTTTTTTGTCTTATCTGGCTTTTTCTGTCTTGTTTCTCCTCTATATAGTGTCTAAAAGCAAACAATATTTCACAAGATGGTTTAGAAGTATTGAATAATACATAATCAGAAGGATTATGGAGGTGAAAGTAGAAGAAATTGGGGGCAAATCATCCTTAGTTTATTACATACAGAATCAACACATTTGAACATGTCCATTTTTAACTGCGAAGAAAAAGGAATGAACAATTGTAAAGGAAAAGCAACTTAAGCACTGAGGTGTAGAGGAGTAAAAGGAGAATGAAATGGAAACACTTTAGGTAATTCTAAGTGATATACAGTCAGAGAAAAATTAATTAGACCATCAAAAGTCATCAAAAACAATGGTTTTGCAATCCAGTCCTAACTCCTGTCTGTATCATGTGACCACAAAAGACAGAAAAGAAAACATGGAATGTCTAAAAGCACTGTTTTTGTCAGTACAATGCCATAGATATTGATGTAAGAACTGAAGTGATTTTGTTTTTTATCAAGAAAACATGGAAAATGGATAGATATCAGCTCTGAAATTAAACTAGTATGAGCTATTTTTGTTCTTATCATTATATTTGTACAAACAAATGTACCTTTAGTTGTCCCAGGCATTAAAATGAACAAGAAATTGAAGAAAAATAGGGTGGTCTAATAATTTTCCCCACGACTGTATGTACTTCAATTACATTCTGTCATAGTTTAATGTCCTATCCACATCAAAACACCTGTTTAATTACAATAAATTAATTTGTTGTATCAATTAATTATGGTTATTCAATTTATTTTATCTTGAAGGGGAAGGTATAATACATAGATTAGGTGTAATACTAATTGGGATTATACTGACTTTTTGTGACAGAGTGTGTTTTGTTATTGTACGTTACTTAACAAATGTATTCAACCACCTGTCATCAAAACAGGAAAGCATAAATAACTTCATAGTTTATCAAAAACTCATTTCAAATTAACAATTCCATTGTTATTCATTAAGAAAATGACCAATTGGAATAACAAAATAGTCCTTGTTGACAAATAATAACCAAAAATGTCAATATTTTGTGTGTCCACCTTTGGTACAGATAACAGTTGTGGTCAAAAGTTTACATACACTTGTAAAGAACACTGTCATGCTCTCTTGAGTTTCCAGTTATTTCTACACCTCTGATTTTTCTCTGATTTTTCTCTGATAGAGTGATTGGAACAGATACTTCTTTGCCATGAAAAATCCTTCATGAAGTTTCGTTCTTTTATGACTTTATTACAGATTAACAGAAAAAGTGACCAAATCTGCTGGGTCAAAAATATACATACAGCAATGCTAATATTTGGTTACATGTCCCTTATACTGGGGGTGGTGCTCTAATATGTTTGTTAAGCACTCTATATGTGTGCAATAATGTGTAGCACTTGTCTAAAACAAATTTCCCATATTGGACAATAAAATATATCCTGATCCTGATTTTTTTAAACAGATATTCCTACATTTCTTTAAAAATATTCTGTCAAAAACAAACCAGAGATTACAAACTAGTGAAAACCTTCAGACAAACCATAGTTAGTGTTGGACGTTGTGGATAACAGATGCACAGGCTTTAGTCCAGGGGTGCACAATCCTGGTCCTCGAGGACCGGTATCCTTCATGTTTTAGGTGTATCCTTCTTCCAACACACCTGATTCAAATGATGAGCCTATCATCAAGCTCTGCAGAAGCCTGATAACGACTATCAGGTGTTCTGGAAGAGGAAACAGCTAAAACATGCAGGATACCAGCCCTCGAGGACCAGGATTGCCCACGCCTGCTTTAGTCTGTCATGAAGGTGAAGCTGGAACAAGTTCAGTTCAACGTCAGTTCCTTTAAAGAGCAGTATCATAATTGACTTTAGTGTGGATTTCGGGTAGTTTTGTTACTGGGGTGGGCGGGGCAGATACTGGATGTAATGCAATAGAGTCAGGCGAATGCTGCAATATCGTTCAGCTAAGTAGTACTGTTACAGGCTAGCATAAGTGGGTAACTCTGATCTAGTTATGTGAGGTCATGACCCTATGAAACGGAGTGCTGAATTAAAAAAGAAGCGAGGATTTTACACTGTGTATGACTTTAATCACCAATTTTTCATCAAATCTGTAAAACCTGTGTCACCCTAACTATCACGAATTCAATTCAACTCGAGAATTTTCGGAAATTCATTGTGACGTGCTTTGTGGGAAGTGGAGTTCCACACACCTGCTTTTGCCTGGTCGACATGTTTGGTGTCACCGCTACTACGGCTGCATGGAGCTCCGCTTCCCACAGTGACAAATTTCCGAAAATGCCCAAATGACTTACCAGCTTTGTCTGTAAACACATGGACTGTTTACGGTGGAGTACACTTCGAAATTGTTCAGCGCAAGGGAACAGATTCAGGTTTGTAATCACAGAAAGACTTACGGATTCATGATAGTTAGGCTATGAGTCAGGTTTCACAGATTTGATAAAAAAAAAAAAAAAACGACCACCAGTGACACTCTGATGAAGGCGAATGGAATGCCGAAACATGTCAGGTAAACAAAAACCTCAAAATGT
>JAQQZY010000002.1:13007167-13018136 GCA_030068375.1 Ostorhinchus rueppellii
GACAGTCGGAGTGGGAGTGCATCTTTGCGATTCGGGCAACGTTGGAGAAAAGGTAGACTTATTACGGTAGTTTGAGAACGCATCATTTTTAAAAGTTAAATAGATATTCGCCAAATATTGATAGCCAGCTAATGTTACGTAACATAACAGCTTAACTTAATTGTGCGCGGTGCCAACTAAGCTAATTTATAACATAGCACTAGCATTAAAATAATTGGGATATAGGAAATTGAGAGAAACAATGTCATTATTGTTTCTATTTGCAGGGGAAGACTGACTTGAGGAACAGGCTCCAGGGGGACCATCTTGCAGCCTGTATGCTGCTCAGTATCATTGGGCCAAGCCTGGCAGAATCTGATTACCAAAGAGCCTTAGAGCTTTCCTACAAAAAGCCTAGAAAGATTCAGTGCTCTCAGGCTGAGTGCAAACGTTGCCACTGAGCTATTTATTTCCATTTGTATTATTATTATTTTTATTATTAGTATTTAGTTTGAATTATTTTTTGTTTGTTTTTAGTATACCATTTGGTTGTTAAAAATCTAATACATCAGTTCTAGAAATAAAATCTGCAGTGAAGTGTCATTTTTTTACGCCGCCACGATTCCCCAGTGCGCCTGCCGCCGCTGCAGAAAAACATCCTAGAGGAAACACTGAAGTATAAAGTCAAGTGGGTTAGCCAATATTTTCCCATGTGAACCTGATATGAAAGCGTTACAGCTTGACTTTTGTCTCTTTCCATTATTAAAGAGTATTATTTAAATACCAAAATAGATGAATGGATGTTGTGACAAAGCAGGTTTTCAGATATCTGCTATACATTTATTGTTTTCACTTGTTTTTGCGGCCACATTAATCCCACTGTAAATCATACCGCATCCACCAAATGGAGAATAATACACCTTTTCCATAAAACTACGAACATGTTGCTCAAAAATCTGCAGCTACTGGTGAAAATATTGTGATTTTCAGCCAAACCCACTGTTTTGTGTTTGGACCAGATAAAAAGGGTTTTGTTTTTTTTTTCAGTCTAGTTTGCAGTATTAGTACTTGATTTTCTTCCATCTCTGCAAAAGCTTCCCTTCAGTAAGAAAGTAGTCAACATCTCTGGTCAAACACAGGTTAAATAAAACAAACCAAGTGTGTATCCTGCACACTGGAAAGTCTACAGATCAATTTTAGTTTGGCAAAGCGGTTTTAAGTGTGCTTACAAAAGCCATATGTTGAATGCTGGATGTCTGACAAAGATTTGAGAGGAGAGCGATCTCATATGGGTTTGTAATTCTGCAGATGGTCTATTGTGATGGCCAAATACATTACCAGAGAGCTGCCAAAACAGTTTTTCAAGCCATAACAGCTTTAACATATTTTCCTGAGACTACTGAGAAAATCCTACAGTGATTCCAAAGAGATGAAATGAAGAAAAGGATCCCTATGAAGGCTAAAGCTGAAATATTTCAAGTTATATCGGTGATCAAAAGAACCTTTAAATCAATTCTACATTCAGTAAAAATGCGAAATAGAGATTAAAAAAAATAAAAAACAAGAACAGGAAAGCTGCAGGATGGTATTGAGCTACTCAGCAGTCAGTGTGGTGTGTGTTGTTTGGTATTGTAGTGACTCAGTGTAATCATTTGTGAGCAAAGATGTAGGAAATCCCCTGCACTGCTGAATCTAGTCATGTAACAAATTGGGGTAATTGCTATTGTGGTTGAATAGAAATTGTGGTTAGGCAAACGACTTTTGTATTTTTCTTCGCCAGTGCCATACTGACTCTAAAACAAACACTTGTCTCTGCGGTGAGTCGTCCCAAACTACAAACGTCTGAGGAAGCGAAGAATAATTTCATCCCTAGAGAAAAATGCATGATTACCCACTGTGCTTCTTTCACCACAGTGTAGTACTTTACCACTTATGCACATATATATAATGAGTGTTAAAGTGTCTACGTGAAAATAGCAGCATGTACAAGCTTGCATGCACTAAGTTTAGTAAGTGTTGTGATTCCCTCTGCAGTGGATGTGATTTTTATCATTACAGGAATGTGCTCATGCAAACGAGGCCCTTCGACAAATCACTTCCAGCTTCGGTACGAGACGTTTCCTGCCTGTTTTGAATACAAACATGTACACGAGTTAATTGGGTTGCGAAGGGCGGAGGGAGAGCGAGAGAAGAGAGAAGACGACAGAATGAAAGAGATGGTTGAGAGAGAACTGACGGTGATGGAAGGAGAAAAATGCACTGGCATAATCAGCGCAGGGTGCAGGTGGGGGTTTTCGTTTGCATGGGGCTAACTACGGGGTTAGCGGTAGTCTGGCAGGGATCGACGGTGGATTAAAATTGTCACTATCAATCAAAGGCAACCAAAAAGCGGCTTTTCAGGTGGCATAAATGCACTGCTGTTAGGCTCAAATGGACGCCATTACACCGAGATGTTCAGGAGTGAGACATTTTCTGCTCTCTTCTTGTTATAGGCTGCGATCAGACGGCAGAGCTTTAAAGGAGTGATATTTTGTCTTTTTTAAAATGGAGTTATGCATTTTCAAACATTTCCCTGTGCTCTACATAAACTGTAAATGCTATACTTGGGTCTGAATTCTTCATTCATTCAACTCCACAGGTCCATCTTCAACACTATTTCTGAGTAATGACACCAGAAAGGTGGTTTTGAGTACTAGCCCTTTAAATGCACATGAGCCACTTCAGGCCCCGCCCCCTCTAGGTTGCTGGCTGTGCTGCTCTGTCCTGTTCAACCAACAACTGAACATTTTAGGTAATCGTCTCGATGTTTGGACATATGTTCAGTTTTTACTACAACCGCTGCTGCTGATAAACAGTTATGTTGTACTGGAGAAATGTTCATCAGAAGTCTTGACCTTATATGGGCAAATCTCGTGATGTAACTAGTTATAAAAATGTAAGAAATGGAGCAGGAATTAAAACAGGTTGTAGAAAGCCACTTGATTTTTTGCCAAAATGAATATAAAGATAGTTTTGCAGCACCTGGAGGGTTCAAACTCAAACTGTATGAACTATTAGGGTCCAAATACACAAATAAATGAACCAAAGACTAATAAAAGTGCGTTTAGCTAAATATGAGCCCTTTTATGCTCAATTTGGATTTAATGTGCTCATACATATTACACATCAAATGCAAATTCTGTCAGGTTTGATTATGAACTGATTGTGACCAACATGCGCAAAAGAGGTCCTGACATAATACGGGATCAAGCACGCAACATGTTTATGGAAATAACACTCCTGGAACACAGAATTGTAATGTTTGTCGCATTTCAATGATGTAAAGTTCGGATAAATGCGACCTGGCCATTCAGACTGAAGCCGCATTGCAAAATATCAGATACGTATCAGATTTAGGACCACATTTGAAAGTGTCTGGGGCCAGGATTGAAAAAATCGTATGTGTGCTGTTTAAACTGTCTTTAACAGATCGGGTACAGGTCACATACGGGCAAAAAAAATCGGATTTGGGCCACATTTGTCTGCAGTCTGAAAGTACCTTTAGAGTTGCCGATGCGAGGTGTGAAAGCAGTGAATCTTATTACAAAGGGAAAAGGACTTGTGTTTCAATCCCAGAGGTTCAATTATGGAACAGTCGAACAGATAATTTAACCCTTTTATAACTCCGGTGCTGCATTTTGCACTTTACAAACGTTCAAATAATTGTAACTTCCAAACTGTTTGTACCAGGGGTCACCGATCCTGGTCCTCGAGGGCCGGTATCCTGCATGTTTTACATAGATGTTTCCCTCTTCCAACACACCTGATGGTCATTATCAGACTTCTGCACAGCTTAACAATAGGCTCATCATTTGAATCAGATGTGGTGGAAGAGGGACACATTTAAAACATGCAGGATACCAGCCCTCAAAGACCAGGACCGGTGACCCCTGGTTTGTATAATCCACAAAATTCAAACAGTATCGGAAAGTTGAGATGTTGAGCTTTCCGACACTGTATCAGTATATACGTTAGCGGTGGACAGCTAGTTTTCTTACAGGCCACATGAGAAACTGTGACAGTTGTTGGACACTGTTGGATCAATACACTTGCACTTCTGCTCAATATATATCTATAAAAACGTTAAAAGAAACAGTACCACTAGATGTACTGGAGATAAAGGGACTCTCTTCCTCTGCTTATGGGGGTGTCATTGAGGGGGGAGATTTGGGAAGGGGTTAACCCTTTCGTGCATGAATTATGTGAACCTTTATCAACATTTTGAGTGTTTTTATTCGTCTTTAGGCATGAAAAAAACAATGTGATCAAATTTTCTCATGAAGCTATTTGCAATTTGCTCACCTGGACACAAAGAAGCATGTATTAATTGATATATTGTGTGAAAACTATGTAATAAAAACATTTTTCATGTAGCTAATCAGATGTTTTCTCACATTTTATCATACCATAATACTAGTAATTATTATCACTTCATGGAGATACTATACAAAAAAAAAAAAAATTCTCGTTTAAAAAAAAAAGTTAATTACGGTCTAATAACAATGACAAGCAGCTGATTTACACTCAGACTCATGTAACTGCAGATGAGATTTACCAAGAACAGCAAAGTTCCAGTAATGGTATGAGTTGCAGTGTATGAGATGATGCACAATCGTCCACTGTGTTGGCTGATATGGAACTAAAACAACAAAACCCATGAATATACAAGAGAACAGCTGTACAATAACTGTCCACTGTAGTGACCACTAAGCATGAAAGGGTTAAATGAATAATTCAGTAGATTCTATCAATCAGAGTGGATGGAGAGCCAAAACTTTCCAGAAGGACGTAACATAAAACAACATGAACAAATTTCTTCATATGTGGCTAAAAGAGGGATTGGTTTGACATGGAAAAAGATGGGTAAACCAAATGTTACGCAGAGGTTCTGAGAACTGGTTCTGTCTACCTCTGGAATAGATGACATATACTTAAAGGTAAACGGCACTTTTTGTAAAGTGTTTGGACGCTTTATACAATATCTTGAAAATAGTGATTTATCTCCTAATGAATGAACCTGGAGAACAACAGCTCTACCCTCTGCATATCCATGTACCTATTTCACATACATGGACTTCACTTCTTTTTTTTTTCTTTTTTCTTGTACCTTGTGAATAGACTCTTGTGGACTCATACTCTTGCTGAATGTCATCTTTGAACCACCTTGTTCATAAGTTGTTATTGTGTATCGTATACAAAACAAAACCAAATGAATAAACACATTGGTTAAAAAAAAAAAAGAAATGGTAGCATGATGCAATGAAAGTGTAGGCCACAGAATACAACCATTAAATGAATTAAATTCAAAGATTCCAACAGTTTAGCGACTTCCTGTTGTGTTCCTGATGTACATGATCTCAAATGATCGAAGTATCAAAAATATCGTTATTTTGATTTGTGAATCGATTCTAGAGTGGAAAGATCTGATATCTGGACCGATATTTCAGTATTGATCCACATCATCATAATAATAATGTATTCAATTTTTATAGCGCTTTCCGAGTCATCTAGTGACCCTAAGCACTTTATTCATTCACTCTCACATTCTCACTCTGGTGGTGGTAAACTACATTTGTATCCACAGCTGCTCTGGGGCAGACTGATGGAAGCGTGGCTACCAATTCGCACCTACAGCCCTTCTGATCACCACCGAAGATTCATACACCAATGTGAGTGGCACTGGAGGCAAGGAGGGTGAGGTGTCTTGCCCAAGGACACAATGGACTGACTAGGACAAAGCAGGATTCGAAGCACCAGCCCTTCGGTTATTGAACAACCCACTCTACCACCTGAGCCATGGCTGCCCATCATTACAAAACAAGAAAATATATATATGGACAACAGCACTAATGCATTAACACTGATGTTTAGAGACTATATAGAATAAATAGGATTATATGAATCCTCTGCCAGTGGAATGTTTTGACCTTTTGCTGAGTTTCTTTGTGTGTCTGAAATCCCCTGCTGTTCACCTCTCCTGCTTCCAGCTCTTCTGTCAAATATAAAACCTCCTGCGCTTTCTTAGATGTCTATTAGATTACATTAGCAGTAGCTTTTCTTTTCCTCCCAGCCAGCCACTTCCTGCCCTCAGGAGAACTAGAGATAAGGGCTGACTCACTCAAATACACTTTTGTAGATCCAAACTGAACAAATTTCCCCTCTGAGCACCGTCTAAAAACAAAATCCACCACCAACAAAAGATAGCGGTTCGAAAAACAAACAGTCCTTGCAGTAGGGGACGGCGGTTGCTCCAGGCGATGTGTGAAGGAGCTTTGTGACCAAACAGTGCAGGGAAGTGGAGATAAACAAAACAGAAAATTTTCAGTTCGCGACAAGAACTCCATGAAACAAAACAATCCTCTCCAGCACCGTGTCCTTGAAAAGATCCGGAGAGATGTCCTGAGGAAAGGCCGTTTCCTTTGGTCTGGGAACAGCCTGGGAGAGTTTCAATAGGCAGTGGGAATTTCCAATACGTGGAAAGGATACGCGATGGTGGAGATACTGAAGAGGGCACAGTGTGTATTGTCACATCAGTCCAAATCTAGGACTGAGAAACTGGTAAAAACAAAGACCACCAGTCCATCCAGTCAATATATGAACAGATAGTTGTTCATCAGGCTCACAGGGTCATTAACCCTTTATGGGGCATGCACTGAAACACTCGGAGGCCCAGTTTACATGACAACGCTCTGGGGTGAAAACGTCAAAATATTTTATCAGATGTTTCTTTTGTTTAGACGGCAATGGCCTTTTTGGGGGTTGAAAACGCAAAAAAGTGGAACCACCATCCAGAGTTGAAATCTTAAAAATGCCCCACTTCTTCGTCACCATTTAAAGGGTTGAAAATGTACAATTTGTACAGTTTACATCATAGCCACCCGCCTGTACTGGAAAACAAAAATATGTTGGATTATTTCCCTGCTACAGACGTTCAGGTGGTGTTAAGCAATAACTCCACCTCCTCGTCTGTCACGACAAAACTGTCAGTTTTGTGCGTTTTCGCCATTTTCTGTTTCCTGTTTTGTGATTGTATTTGGTCATAGGAGAGAACAGGGAGAGAAGTAGAAAGGGTCTACACAGGTGCTTGGTCTTGGTGGTGGTGATGCCACCTGGCTACATCATTAAATAGGAAATATCACATACCGTCACCCTCTTAAAATAATGGCCTAAGTCCTTTTGGCATGTTGGAAATTTGCTTAAGTCATTTAATTCTCTCATGTTCCATGTTTGACTGACCTTGTTGTTTGTATGTCAACAGGCATCTGTTGTTATAACTGTTTTGATTAAAACTATTAGTAATTATCATATACTCAACAAATAGTTCAGTTTTTTGTGTTTCCTGAAAAATCGGGAAAAAATGACTTAGGAGATTATTTTAAGAAGGAATCGATACTTTTGCGTAACCTGAAATTTAAAATTTCAGCCTTAGTATGTTATTGGACATCAGCATCTACCTCCTCCTGCTATAAAACATCCAAGCCCCACTTGCTAAAAACCAAACACATGCAATAAAATAACTGTTACAAGGTCATAAACTGGCAAAAATCAATCATATTCACTATTTACAGTCAAAAAAATTTTTATAAAAAACTTGATATGATTTCACAAACCAGTTGGTTCTGAAATGATTCTAGTGCTACTTGTTTGTGTCATATTCATGCACTTTTGTGATTTTCATATGTTTTGAAAATGTTTCTGACAATAAAACATAATTTACTGAGAATTATGCATTCATTCATTCATACATTTATTAAAATAAACTTTTTTACAACACACAACAGGTACAATCTCAACCAACAAAGTATAAAAATACATAAAATCTTGGGGAAAAATTGCAGTTTTGAAAAAGTCTGGAATTTTTATTTAATAAAGAGCAAACACCTTGGAGGATAGAGAATGGATGTTTCAATGGCTACATTTTTTTCAATTATAATCTAAACCTAATCACAAACACATGAGTGTCATCGAACATTTCTTCAACACTATCACATCTGCGTTGCCTCCGTCTCCTTCAGTACATCTCTCTGGCCTCCATCTGCCGTGGACTTATTTTTAAATAGACAAAAATGTGGAGACATTATTCCACAGCAGCCACAGTTCACCAACGCCTGCACTGCAGATGTGTCTACGTTCATTTTTTTGATTACTGGTGTTGTGAAAGGATCAGTTGCTGATGGTGTGAAAAAATCTGCCAAGGCCAATAATGTCCACGGCAATTAATCAACCCTTCTATAACGAGAAAAACGCACCATATGCATGAACGTAGCACTGACATTACCTGAATATCAGCCAATGGGATCTCTATTTGTTATAATCAACATCAATAACTATTTTTTAATTATATAATAGGAAAACAGAAAGGAAATGTTTACCTCCACGGCTTCTGGTTTTTCATTAGACATAGTAAATTAATGCGAACAGAACCTTTACTTCATTTACTTTCAGTTTACTGTAGTAGTTTTACATACACTTAGTGATGAGTGTCAAGACTAGTTAAACCTATAACACCAAATGTATCATATCTGAAACATGAGTTTTGAAGCCCTCTATGTGATCAGTGTGATTTTTTTTTTTTTCTTGAAAAACCTGATGTATTCAATTAGATTCATGCAATACACAGGTAATCCACCAGGGGGAGGAATTAATTCACCAGAGGCCTTTCCAGTGACACTACAAGACTGTCATTAATGAGGAAGGAGGCGGAACTTTGACAGTTTTGAAAAGGAATTATTAATTTGTTAGACATGATTGTGTTATGTTTTTGTTTCTTCAAAAATTATGTTTGAGCATTGAGACCAAATGTATCAAATATGATACAAAATTTTAACTTATACCTGGAAATTGATATTTGGAAGAAATAAGGTACTTTGCTAGCAAGAATCGAAATGTCATGGTATGTATTTGTTTTTTGACGGTTATGTCAACAGTCAGGTCGAGTACTGAGGTGTGTTTTAACCCATAAAGACCCAACTATCCACCAGTGACCAAAAGTAGTCATTTATGCAAATGTTTAATGCATGTTGGTCCAGTTATCGTATCAATACATGTAAGTGAGCCTGTTTACATGGCCATGAAAGGCAGATAGCTGGGAGTAATCAGATAATTGTAATAGTCAGATCTAACACGTTTACATGCACTTAAGAAATGGGATCATCATTAAACCCTGGTTTGGACGTTCCAGTTCATTAGCGGATTTCTTTCGGAGTGCATACATACATAAACGTCCTGTTATTGTCTTCCACTTACATGTGACTATGTAACTTCTGTTCTGTTCAACTTTAATTGTTAATTGCTTACACATTCACGGATGTAAAAGAACCAAACAAATCAGATTAGCCTGTAAACATGGACGGGTACACACTTCAGAGTATTGGGGATAAATCCAGGTGTGTTAAACGGATCTCTTATAATCAGATTACTGCTGTTACCAGATTATGCTGTTTATAGGATCACTTGAATTATCTGATAGCTCCTGAAATCAGATAATGATCAGAGTATTGGTGTGCATGTAAATAGGCTCAATAATTGGTGTAAAATACAGGTCGTCATCTTTTTATCGTCATATAAAAACATCAATTTTGTTTCAATTTACTTTAAACTTGGCTCATATATAGAGGCAATCGATACGCTGACATCAGCACACACACAAACACATGATGACATCAGCTGGATTGATGCTAAAACAAGGTACAATACGGGTGAGGGGCGGGGTTTGTTGTGCCTGGAACCACTTGTTATGATAGGATTTCACTGCTCTGACCCACTTGTGATCGAATTGGGCCGGACATGCCCCCTGAAATAAAATTACTGTGAATACATTAAGTGTAATTTTTGCATTTAACAAATTCACAGACTTATCTTCAGTAGGTCTGCACCGTCCACTATCATTCTGGACTCGCTGTTTGGCTGGATTGCATTTTTATATTTTATGTAACTTTGACAGAAGACAAGTTAATTTTCATGCGTATAAAAATCGTGCTGCAGTTTTACAATGATTAAATCTCTACAAAATTTGTAATTTTTTAGTTGCATTTGGAGTTTGTTTCTGCTTTTATATAATGAGGGAAACTTTCCAAACAGTAACACACAAATAGTGGAAGTGGGGAGTATGACAGTCCTGCCACCGAGGGATTAAAATAGTTAATTCTGGGAGTCAAACATGGAAAAGGGAAAAATTATACCATGAATCATTAAAGAAAATGCCTTAAAATCCTTGAAGTCATGCATAAGTCAGTGTGTGGTCCAACACTGCAGGTTTGGCTGTTGTGTTTTAACCTTTTATCAAGCACTCTAAGAAATACTGTGAAATTCACATGTTCAACCTCAGGGTGTTATTGGAGGACAGAACAAGACTTCGTTACTTTGGTGAAAGTTTTCAAAAGTTTTATTATGTAGAAAATCAAGGTCAATGAAGTTACCATATTTGGTTCCTTATCTGTAAGTGACAACAAAAGGGAACTTACAAGAAGTAAAAGAAGGAAAACCTCTCTCTCTCTTTATATATATATATATATATATATATACACACACACACACACACACACACACACATAACACATCTAAGGTGAAAAAAAAAACATGTATTTTACAATGTTAGACCAATTTAAGTGCTGATACCTGACTGTTACTTTAACATGGAGCAAATAGATTTAACCCTTTATACCTTTATAGAGCACTCAAAGAAATACTCTGAAATTCAAAATTTCAACCTTAGTGTGTTATTGACATCCAAGTTTGACACATGCATTACCCAGAGTAGGTTGTAAAATCTCAGTAACGAGGTGTAATATCTTACTGATTTCATTTAGGACCAAAAAACTTAAAGGAGTGATATTTAGCTGTTTTTTTTTTTGTTTTGTTTTGTTTTTTTGTTGAATGGAATTATACATTTTCAAACATTTCCCTGTGCTCTACATAAACTGTAAATGCTCTGCTTGGGTCTGAATTCTTC
>JAQQZY010000002.1:13148539-13163163 GCA_030068375.1 Ostorhinchus rueppellii
ACACACACACACACACACACACACACACACACACACACACACACACACACACACACACACACACACACACAAAGGGCAAGTGCCACGGCTGGAAACTGAAGCCAGTGCACACATGTCCCACAGTGTAATACTACTGACAGCCACTAGGGGCAGCATCCATAGACTCCCATTGGAAAACGTCAGGGCGGAGCCAAGTGTTCCAATCTGGCCCATGGGATGTTTTTGCAAAGAGCAGAAGATATTAACAGTGACGGGCTTGAAAATAAACTCAAAACTCGAAAGTAATAACATAATAACCTAGAAATAATGACTCAGAATATTCTTGGTTTTATGTGAAAAAAAAAATCTGATCTCCTTTAATAATCAAACATCAATAACCTGAACAAACTGAAATGTCTAAAGAAAAATAACTGCAATTTTAATAATATTCGGCCTGTTTTTCATACACACATGTATGAAGCAGAAGTCGAGGCATAATATTGATCAAATTTTTCTTCGTCTTATTTCCTCATTTTTTTTCAGATTCACATCTTTTTTTGTTTGGATAGTTTGTAAAAATATAAATGTTTTCGTAATTCGATGTTATTTTTCACATTAAAAAAATTTGGAGGTGTCATTATTTAAAAGCTATGATGTTGTTATTCGACTGGTGGAGCTCATATTAGGCTGATACCACTGCTTTATAGAAATACTCTGACTTTGAAAACTTCCACTTTTGTGTGTTATTATAGGACATAACATGACTGTACCCCCATGAACCATTTCAGTTCAGGTTCCACATACAGACCAATTAGATCTCAAGTGGATCAGAACCAGTAAAATACAACTGCAATCAGAGGTGGGAAGTAACTAAGTATAAGTAGATTTTTTTAGGTATCTGTACTTGAGTATTTATTTTTCTGGCAACTTTTTACTTTTACTTGCTACATTTTTGCATAAATATCTGTACTTTATACTAGTTACATTCTCAGAATAGGCTCGTTACTTTTTCAAACTAAAAGGATGTGACAGTACGTAAAATACACCAGAGGGAAAAGAGACAGAAGGAGTACAGGCTGTGTCCATACCTGCAGAGATGAGTACCTGAGGACCCTACCTCTGATTAAACCCACCGCCTACTCTGTAACTCACTTATAAGGACTTTATTTCTGGCTGAAACACACGCCATCAGTAAATCTGTCATATGTGCAGCTCAATGACGTGTTTAACCAGATATAAAAAGAGCTGAAGTTCACTTCAAAATAAAACAACTACAGTGAAATTACATGATCCTCATCATTAAATCTCCTGAAAATTATTTTCATCCATGAATCTTTTTTTTTTCCACTTCTTTGCCCACATTTGTTTAATTTTACCTGCACCCATGAAAACTCTTATGATTATTCTATATGATTTTGCCTGTTTAAATAAGTAACATTCATGGCAAAAAAAATAAAAAATAAAAATGCACTTTTACTTTTTATTTATGTACTTTTTAACTTTTACTTAAGTAAAGGAGTACTTCTAATTTTATGAGTATTTTTTCACCCAAGTAACTGTACTTCTACTTAAGTACAGAAGGGGGGTACTTTTGCCACCTCCAATTTGAATAACCTAGAAATCATGAAAAACACACATTTTGTCTTTTAGTGTAAAAAAATAAAATTGCACAAAAATGTTTACATTTACAAACTATCCTTTCACAAAAAATCTGCATAACCTGAACAAATATAAACATACATTTTTTGAGGAGGAGGAGGAAGAACTTTTTTTTTTTTTATCAATATTCTGCCTGATACTAAATGTTTTGTGTCAGTGTAATCTAAATTCTAATGCATACGCGTAAATGATAAAGTGATAATCGGAGGCAGAGTATTAGTAAAATGCACTTGCTTTTCTTAAAACATTTCAAGTTACTCATGTTATTCGGATTCATAAGGGAATGTTGTAGATGTTAATATTATAACATTATTTGACTTTTTTCACTGTTATTATTTTACTGGAGGTACACTGGGGTGAATATGGCCCCTGATCTAGCAGCAAAACTATTGGTTGAATTTGTATCAAATTAGATTTACAGATTACCAGTGACCTAGAGTAGATGTGATTACATTTTGGGAAAAGTAGGTCAAAGTTCACATTTTTTATGATTTTTTTTCTCTCTCTTGTATTGACTTCTAATGGATGAAATGTCTCATGTCTGTAGCAGCAAAACTATTGGTTGAATTCATACCAAATTGGGTTTATCGATTGCCTGTGACCCAGAATAGATGTCACTATATTTTGGGAAAAATAGGTCAAAGTTTAAATGTTTTAAAAATTAAAACATTTCCCATTTACTTATAATGGACAAGATTTCACGTCAATAAAAACATCAAATTTGTTTCAATTTACTTCAAACTTGGCACCTGATATGCTGACATCAGCACAGACATAGACATGATGACATCAGCTGGATTGATGCCAAAATAAACTACAATACGTGGGAGGTGCGGGGTTTGTTGTGCCTGGAATCACTGGTTTTGAACAGATGTTGTTAGACAGTACTGTGTTTAAGTCCTAGGTGTGTTAGTTTCGTAAAGTTCTAATGATCACACACGTGTTTATAGTATTTACAGTCTGTTAAACATGTCAGTGAACTAAAAGGCTTCAGTTCCTAAACCTAAATTCAGCTAAAACATTAGGTAAAAGATGAATCGGGACCTGTAAAGCACTGCACACTGGTCTATTTTTCCTTCCCAATTACCTATTAAATGTAACCATTTGACAAAAATGCTGTTTTCCTACAAGATAAAACAAGGTACGTAGGCTAATGATTAACTTTGTCACTATTTACCATTAGTCTGGAGCATATAACCATTTAATAAAGTTTATAACATGTTGAAGAGGATAAAGCGTCACTGAATCTACTCTGATAAAGAGTTGAATATCACATTAACCTTGATGGAATAATTGCTGAAACACATTAATTATAAACACTATAATACCCTTATATCAGGTACAGTTTACTGATATAAATGAATAACCAGCTAAAGTTTACATGCTAAAGAAGGTGACTAGAAATGCTTTTAAGAATTACACAGAAGTAATCGGTTTCCACCTTCTGTAGATTTAAAGTGACAGACGTGAAAAAAGAGAACACATTATTTTCCAGCAGTAAAGCAAATATGTTTATTAAGCACTTTAATATACATCAGAAAATTCCACTTCATATAATACAGGAATTCTTTTTAAATGAAAGTTCAATGTACATGGTAAGCTATTTACAATCCAATCACTGACAGTCAACTCAAAGATGACAAAACACAGTCAAGACAAACAAGATATCTGCTTAATAAGACTATACAGTATGTTTTCCAACACTGTTTCTAGACCCGCTCCCGTCTCGTTTCCTTCTATTGACACTTCATGGTACACCTTTGAGCTGCTGTTGTACTGAAGAGCTGAGAGCTTTCACTAGGGCTTATAAGTGTTTGTGCATGCGATAGGCTTCTACTCCCCCAATCCCAGATCTTGGCAAAAAATAGCTCACTGTTAACATTATGAAAAGCCTGCAAAAATATGACACAGCCTGTAAACGCTAACGCAGCTCCAAACAGTTCATGAGAAACAGATGTTTCTGTTCCCTTAGCGTCACAGTCGAGCACCTCCTCCCCTCCGTCTCCCATAGGGTTAAGTCCTGTTCAACTGATTTCCAGCCTCCGACAGGAAGGAGGTGGGACAGAGTGTGTTGTTTCAACTTTGGCTTTACAACTCTGCATTTCAAACTATCATTGACAGCTATGAGTTGTCTTTATGGCTGAACCCTTTTTTGAGCCGTCTTTGTGTCATGCCCCCTGAAAAATCCAGCAAGAAAAACTGAAAATGACCAGAACAAAAGAAAGCTTGAATTTTGTTTCTTGCATTGCAGTAGGTTATACATTTAACTCTGCGGACAAATGCATTTTTTAAATCACTGCTTTCACTTGAAACCGCTGCGTTTAGCACCAGACTTTTGCTGACGGTACACAATGGGTTATTTAAATATATTTTTTTTTGTTTTCTTTTTTGTTTTTAAACACACAAAAACATAACACACAACTCAAAAATCCCACAGGGACAAAATGACTTTTGTTTTCGATGAACCTTTCTCTCTCTTACATATTTGTAATAATACACGACACACAAAGCCAGAAAACAGGGAGACCAAAATAATTGCAGGCAACCTTTGAACAGAGCACCATGGTAGTGTAATGCAACACAAAATGCAGCAAAAAGTGGCTTTTTTCCAAAAAAATAAATATGCTTGTACATACTTGTTGAAGTAAGTTGCCATAGCTATTAACATATTACACACAACATAGGTTTAGCACACTGATAAGGTTAACACAGATTATTTGGGGTCTCTAGGAAGGCAGACTATCAAACTCATACCATGACATCAGTTATTGTTATGTCCTCTGGTTTGTGACAATGTACTCAGTTGTACATTGCTGTCAGTGTGAAAAAAAGTATGCAGAACAGACAAAATTTAAAAAAAAAAAAAAAGCATTGGTATGTTTCTCTCAAACAATTACTTGGATGGATACAAAGTGAATAGAACAAATGCATGTCTGTCATTTTACTCTTTTAAAAGTGCATACACTGTTTATTAAATAGCATTACATTAAATTAAAAATGATAGTTTGCATGAATACATGAAGGAGGCTGTAACAGATGTAGGCACATCGAAGTATCAGTTCACAATAAGCCTTAGGCAGCGATCAACAATCTTCCCTACGTATTGTTTTGAGGTCTCCCACTGATGAGAACAAATGCAGTGTTTTTATGCAGATGAAAACAGTTGCTTTGGCACATTCCCTCCAATGTCTGCATGACGGATGGCATTCAAGACATCTGAAATTGTACAGGAATGATTTGGGTTAATATTTTGCTTCTGACACACAAAAAAAACACAAAACAAAAAAGTCTCCTTATTTAAAGTGAGGCCATGCAGGTCTGGTAATAAACTAATGATGGTTGTGTTGGGTGTGATCCAGTAACAACTCAACATCTGAGGTTAGCCTCCGTGTTTGATAAAATGAACAGACAAACCAGACTAAGTGTAAATGGGCCTTCACTCTGACCTTACATTCAACTCTGACACAATTGCTTAATGTATTTTCAACTAGATCACATAGTGGATGATTATTCTGAAAGTATGTCTTACCAGCTATAATGGAGTCTCCTTTTTGTAGTTAAACCCAGGGTCTGATCCTTCAATCTGTAGTTTCAGAGCTTGTTTAAGGCTGAGCTCGGTTTCCCCTATGGGATAGTTCTCTAGAACATCCTGGTGGCCTCTGTTTTGCACAGTCCGAGGAACCGATACCCTACCCAGGAAAACCTGATTACCCTGTAAATGATAGTTCGGGTTCGTCATGATGCCATTTCTCTTCTTGTCAGAACAGCTCTGCTGCTGGATAAAGAACTGGTCTTGGTTCTGTCCTCGGTCCTGTTGAATAGAACCGCCGATCATGATCTTACAGTGGGGATCCTTCACTGCGATGTTTGCAACTGTTTTGTTAAGAGCGATGCGCTTGTCGAACTGGGTCATCTCGTACTCCAAAACCTGACCTTGGTTTGATCCGTTCTTGGTTTTCTTCTTGTCTCCCTGTGCTTTACCATTTGATGCCCCGGTCTTATTTCCCTTTGTCACCTTGAGGCCTGGTTTTAACTGAGACCAGTCAAAATCGTTGGATGGAGATGATGGCTGCTGGCCGATGGACTTCGTTGTAGATGAAGGGGACACGATAGACTGTCTGCTTCTGCTGCGAGGCAGTGAGTGCTGTTGAATCTGTTCTGTGAAAGTCAGTCCATGGAAACTGTCAATCGGCACAGTCTGAGCTGTGGCTGTGGACGATGTGGTTCTCAGTGAGGAGTTCTTTGAACTCTTGAGAGAGTTATTTGACAGGGAGGATTTCTGCCTATCTACAGTTGAGTCTGGAGATTCTGAAGGTGAACTGAATGCATGGACAGGTCCGTTGGGTAGACAACGTCCGGATGACTGCATATCTCCTGCTCCAGTGCTGCCAGAGCTACTTGATTTGATGGTGAGGGACTGCATTTTACCGGTCACAGCTAAAGGCGTTTTTTCTTCCATGGTATGCACTGGAGAGGGATTGCAGCCATTTAAAGTTGTGGCTCCGTATTTTTCTAGCAGTTTTATGATCATTGAATGGCCCCCCTTTGCTGCCACTCTCATTGCTGTGCGTCCAAACTGGTCAGCATGGTTAGGGTCCGCACCATTTTCAAGGAGTATTTGCACGACATCAATGTGACCCTCCTGGGCAGCTATGCCTAGTGCTGTTGCTCCCTGGTTACATGTATGATCCACATGTGTCCCATTTTCTATCAAAAACTGAACGACTTTTGTGTGGCCTTGCCATGCAGCAGACTGGAGGGCAGATCGCTTCTCATTGTCACAGGCGTTCACATCAGCGTGGTAGTTAATCAGCAGCCGCACCATCTCAACATGCCCTTGCCAGCAGGACACGTGGAGGGCCGTTCTGCCCTCAGTGTCACAAGCTTCAACATTGGCTCCGTTTTCAAGAAAATACTCTGTCATGGCCAGCTGATTTTCAAGTGCCAGTATGTAGAGTGTTGGCCGTCCGTCTGCATCTTTGAAATCGATATCAGCACCATGGCTCAGCAGCAGCTCAACAATGTCCCTGTGGCTTTCCAGTGCAGCCACCCTGATAGCATTCCTCCCATCATATCCCCTCTGGTCAATGCATGATTTATTTTCCAGAAGAATTTGCACACAGTCATAATGTCCTTCTTGTGCAGCTAATATCAGCGGTATTCTACCGTCATTATCGACTTCTGTGCAACGAGCTCCTTGCTCGATGAGGGCATCACATACTTGGCGGTGCCCTTCAAATGAAGCCATATGTAGTGGAGTCCATCCTGCGTCATCCCTGTGGTTCTCATCCAGACCTCTGTCCAGCAGAGTTCTGACCACCTCCACATTTCCCTGAGCAGAAGCGATACTCAGGACAGTCCTTCCCTCACTGTCAATGCTATCAACAGCAGCTCCCCAGAAAAGTAATGTGTTGACAACAGAGGCGTGGCCCATTGATGCAGCAGCAAGAAGAGGGGTGCGACCATTGTTGTCTGTGTGATCCACATCAGCTCCACCTTCCAAAAGCAGATCGACTACATCGACATGTCCTTCATAGCCAGCCACAAGGAGAGGAGTCATGCAGTCTTTGTCACAGTGGTCTACCTCTGCCCCCCTGTCGATAAGAAGGCTTACTACAGAAGCGTGGCCTTTGCTCGCAGGAACGCAGAGAGCAGCGACTGACAGTGCAGTCCTCCCATCCACATCTTCATGATTAACTTCAGCTCCGTGATCCAACAGGTGCTCGACAATCTCTCTGTGTCCCATATACGCTGCAGCAATGAGAGCTGTTCTTCCTTCATTGTCTGCCTTGTTGACCTCAGCCCCATGCTGAAGAAGGTTCAACACTATGTCTTCATGGCCTCCCCAAGCAGCAGCTCTCAGAGCAGTTCGACCATCAGCATCTGCACAGTCCACTTTGGCACCAGCATAAAGTAGAGCTGATACAACTTCTGAATGCCCACCCCAGGCAGCTGAGCGGAGTGCAGTCCATCCGTCATGATCGGTGTGGTTTATGTTGGCCTCACAGCCAATGAGACAGTTGACCACTTTTGTATGACCCTGCCTCGCAGCAAGAGTAAGTGCCGTTTGTCCATGGTTGTCTTCTAGTTCCATGTTTGCTCCTCTAGAAATGAGCAAGTTGACCACATCGAGGTTTCCACTGTATGCAGCGTTGGCCAACAGAGTTCTCCCACTGGAGTCACACTGATTCACAGATGCTCCATTGTCAAGTAATGTCCGTATTGAGTCCTCTCTTTCCAGGGCCTGCTGTACAATACATGAGGCATGGTCATCCTCATTGTTAACATGAGCTCCAGCTTTGACCAAAAGTTGCAAAACCTCCTGTTCTTTTGGTATTGAGGTGGTCAGAGAGTCTTTAGCGGGGGTTCCATTCCAAACCATCCAAAGAGCCAAATTAAATGGTTCAATCTGCAGGTTTGAATTGACAAGGTGCAGTGCAAATTCCTGCACTTCGAGTGGTTTGAGTTGTTTTGCTCGACAAGTGTAACTCATCGCCAGCATTCGATGTCCCTCGGCTGCATTGCATAAGTACTTCTGGGTGCAATGCTTAACATCCAGCAACCACTCGGCAAAACTGTAGTGAAAAAGGATTTTAGTGCTTCCAAGACCGTCAACCAACAATTTGGACAAAATATCCATCTTTTTCTGAAACTCCTCCATAGTCAGAGTCATGTTTTTGGTCCAGACTGCATGGTACAGTTCCTTGACAGTGAGTGGCCTGCAGGTTGCCAGAATAACATTGAGGATGGGCTGGACTTTGGCAAACTGTTTTCTGACAAAAAGTCTCTGGCAGAGCCACAGGTAAAGGCCGTTCAGTGTCCCGGGGATGTCACGGATCTCACGAAGCATGATGAAGTTCTCCACCACTCCGTCCAGTACACGCTCCAGGTAGAGGAAGCAGCCGCTGCTTTTGATGTGGAGCTGATTGAGCATTTCTGCCGTCTCCTTGGTCAGATGCTGCCTCAGGGCCTCCTCCTGGTCCAGCCGGTGAAGGATGTACTGCTGTACGTCCTTGACAATGTAGGCTTTGCGCAGATCATCAAGGCTGATTTTGCGGAATCCTGAAGGAACACAGAAAAGCAGGTTAGAAGATCTGAAGGCAAATGAAGACTGTGGCAGAGCTGTCACAGTAATGACATTTTAGTTGAGGATTAATTGTGAAATAAATATTGCAGTTGAGGAGAGCTTTATCTGATTTGTTATTTTATCCCAGTGTAGTATATGTTTAACAAAAAAGAGCCTTTAAAAACAGAAAACAAAATCACACAGGGCAGTAATAGTGACACGTAAATGATATAGTGATAAGTACATATCAGGACAATGTGGTTGAAATGGTTTTATCGTTAAAACAGCAGTAGTCAAATCTCAAACAGTGGAAAACAATGTGGAGATACTGATGAAATATGACATTTGTTTTTTATACAGGAGACAATTATCAAAAATTATGTGATAATTGAAACAACTGCTGTTAGAACAAATAACTGAGACAAGCCAATTATATAAACTGTGACAGGTATGATGGTATGTAAAAATGGTAGTATGCCCTAGAAAATTATGTTATGAAAAAACTGAATGAGCAGGATGAGCAGTGTTTTGTTTCCCCGCTGAGCCACCATCTTAACCTAAACTTAACCTTAAGATTATCTAGTATTTAACCACTGATCTTGTTTCTCTGGATAATCGACCTTTCATTTCCTTAAACATACGATAATGAACAGGAAATCCATGTTGTTAAAATACCGTCACAGGAATTGAGAGCATAACCCCTTTGACTGCTGGGAGCATATATTATCTGCAGGAATTTGCATCAGTTCAGGCCATAAAGCACAACGAAAAAAACAAACTCAAGGCTGTCAGTGGACTATCGTGTGTCAATATGTGTCCGACAATGAAAAAGCAGCACGTTAAAATATCTTCAGTACAACGAGACGCGACCAAACTTACATAGTGGAACAAAAGAATTTCTAATGGCATCCAAAGTGCACTTTCTTTCAGCATTGTAGCCTGATTAATTGTTGGCTCATTCTATTCACTGACTGGCTATAAAGGTTATTAGCATCAGCAGGAGCGAAGCGGTGTTAAAGGCTAAAGACGAAGAAGAATCAAAATGTTGAAGAGCAGGGGAGCCATCATTTCCATGCCTGTAGCACATCAATGGTCTGTAAAACATCTCTCCAGTGCCTCTTATTATGGTGCTACATGCTCCCAGCGCAGACCTTTAGAAAATCGCCTTGCAAAAAATAAATTATCACAGTGGGTCTTAATGAATGATCTTTAATGGGAATTCCTCGCCGAGACGTGGAAAAATGTCTCTGTGTTGGCCTCCCCTAATGGGCGTTCGGTGACTTTCCTCCATGTTACAACAGTCTGTTCATGGTCTGCGTAGTCTGCAGCCCAAGGGCAAGGAGAGGAAAGCATTTTTGGATACTTTTATTTACATTTCATGCTTCTCGGGGTTACTAGGGCAGCAAGAGAATAAAAAAAAAAAAGAAAAAAAAGTCACCAAAGGCTCTCACAGTACTATTGATGTGCTGCTTTTCTCAATGACTATCAAGCTTCTAACTAAGGAAAAGGAAGTTGCATTTTACTCTCATAAGTAGCTTTTACCTTTCGCACTAATTTTGTTAGGTCAAGCAGGTTTCCCCACTGACTCCCTATTTAATTACTGATGGGTACTAATTCTCAGACACTAAAAACATTTATCTACAAAGCTCAGCGCCTGTACTTTAATGCTTAAGTCAAACGCGAGTACTTGGATTATATATTACGTTTTCCTGTACATAATATGAACCACACTTTGTCTCTTAGCCTGCAGCGGTGCTGTGTTCATCTGACTGCTATTATGTGGGTAGAAAAGGCTGTGAAATTGTATTCCACACAGGCGCGGTGGTAAGTAACCACACCTGGAAGTCAGATAACAATCCTGATGAGTTTAACGAGAGTTCTCAAACAGGCACTGACAGTTTGGACAACAGATTCTGGTAAACAGAAGGAGCGATGGCCTTCCTTTATCATGTGCTTCTGGGTTTGTTTTAGATAAACAAACCTCCACTTGCTGCCGCTCATGATAATCTCTTCTACTATGTCCTTGAGGGCTTAGGAACATATCTAACAGTGTGATAAAAATGAAGGAATTAGAGCAGTCTTCCTTCTACTACATATACAGTCGCAGAAAAAATTATTAGACCACCAAAACTCATCAGAAACAATAGGTATGCAATTAAGCGCCAACTCCTGTGTGTATCATGTGACTAAAACAGACAGAAAAGAAAACATGGAATGAATAAAAGCACTGTTTTTGGCAGTACAATGCCATAGATATTGATGTAAGAACTGAAGTGATTTGGGTTATTATCAAGAAAACAGAAACTAGATAGATATCAGCTCTGAAATTAAACTATTATGAGCTATTTTTGTTGTTATTATTATATTTGTCCAAACAAATGTACCTTTAGTTGTATTAAAATAAGAAATTAAAGAAAACAAGGGATGGTTCAAGAATTTTTTTGCTCGACTGTAGCTGTAAACTGCTTTCTGTGCAACTAAAGTAAAACCCCATGAATATTTAAACAGTTTAATAACAACAATTTGGGTAAACGTAAAAACAATGACCTAAAGAGCTAACGCGCGAAAAGCAAATGCTAAGACAAAAAAAACAAAAAAAAAATAGGTATATAACTTTTTTCCCCACACCTTTTCGAAGGTATAAGTAACATTAAAAATCATGTTCTTTTGTAGAATATTATACATTGTTTTATTGGTTGTCTCATGTTATTAACTTACTCCTGGCATTTGCTTTTTATACATCCTTAATAAAACAAATATTAATAATTTCTTCCAAAAAAAAAAAAAAAAAAAAATCACAAAAAAGCGCAAAAACATTTGCCACTTTGCATTTTTGTCTTCCCTGATCTATGAGTAGATGCGCTAAACTGGAAAGTAAAACGGTAAAACCATACACTAAAGACAGAAGTACCGCAAGTGCTGCATGCGCATATCGTTTTTGCAGGACTGTCATGTTGAAAAAATATTGACAGACTCAGATTACAGTTTCATTTTGACATGTGCAAGCTGTTTATCTGCAAATACAGTGTCTTATTTGGCTTTGACACCGAGACAAAACCCTGCCACAAGTTTGTGAAGAATAATAAAACTCCCTCTGAAAGCAGAAGCCGATGTTTGATTCATTTTGTGTATTAATGCCTCCAGGTGTTATTTAATGCGTGACAAAGGAGCAGCTGTACAAAGAGTTCAAACTAATAAAACCGTAGAGCATCACTCTCCTACAATCTATTGCATAATTGCCCAGTCGTTACAACAACTCAATGACCCCAACCCGCTTCCAGTCTGTCATTGTTCTCAGTCTGTGTGTGTTTTTTACCCTCCCCTTCACCCTTTTTTCTCTCTGCCGCTTCATGACCTCCCGTTTCAGCTCCCACAGAACTGGAGGAGTCACTGACTTCACAAGAGCCAGATCCACGTGAGAAGCACACAGAACGGCAACAGTCGTACCGCAGATGTAAAAGCACAGACTCGCTGCTAAAAAAACCCCTCAAGATTTAGTATTTTAAGAGCTTTACCTCCAATACTTGACAGGTAACTCTTTGACAGAATGTTGAAAAATAACTGTAATGGCTCTTTATGTGCCAATAGATGACTTCGTTGAGGTTTCAGAAAATTAAACACTTGAAGGCACTACATGAGTCTAATGTGCATTTCGGTTCTCTGTGCACTTTTCTCACTCCAGTTTCAAGCATTTAAGGTCAAATTTCAGTCTATTGTGCTTTTATCAGAGTTTTTAACCCTTTGCTCACTGTCGCCCTTTTTCTCACCCTTTACTTGCTCTTTCTTGTGCTTTTCAAGCTACAGTCAAAAGTATTAATCTACAATAATATTGGTAGTTTTAACTAGTCAAATTAGGTCTTTTAATACAGACATTCGATTGTTTTACAACACTATATGTGCTAAACATTATGATTTCACACTGCGTACCTGAATATGTTTGACCCCAAAGATACGATGAAGAAAAGGTTAAGTTGTTAAAGAAAAGGTAGAGAAGGTGAGAAGGTAGTCCTGGGTACAGATTGAGTGGACTTCAGTGTGAAAGCGAACTGTGCCCAAGAGTGGACATGACCTAAAACCCACTCCGACAACGGATGTGACTTAATCACCATGCATACCCAGTGTAAAAACACCCTAAATAGACTCTTAATCATAATATTCACCACTCAGACGTGTGAATGCAATTACATGCAAGGTTCCCACTCTTTCCCTGAAATTATTTTCCAGGACATTTTCGGCTGTTTTTTTATTTTATTGGTTTATTTAATAGGAGCCATGCACATTTGTGAACATTGCTGTATAAAAAAAAATACACCCACGTAAATATCCCAGAATTAGTCAAAATAAGTAATCACATCATACACTAATCATTCGCTGTCTCATTCTTTGGACAGATTCTTTTCTACAGTTGTAACTTACATTTACCCAGATTGTTTCCATGTTTATTACTCAGACATTTGCTGTGCAGTCTATGGCTATAATTTATCTATGAAAAATAATTATGACAAATGTGTAATAGAATAAAGCAAACACACAGGTGTCCACAGATTACAGTGTAGCACTTCATTATCACGACAAACATGAGTTACAATGTTCAGTTGAACTTTCTGTTCTCTCTTACGTTCTCTACTGTACTTCCTCTAAAATTATTTGTATATTTTCAATAAATCAATGAAAATCTATTTCCTGTTTCATCTCACTTTAGGCATACAAGGTCATCATAAATAATTTTCTATGATAATTTCACGGTTTCCAGGACATTTGGGCTTTTTTGTCATTTTCCATATGTTTTCCAGGATGCATGGGAACCCTGACAACCATGACATTTATGCTGCATTGGAATCTGGTCACTTGTTGACATTACCCAACAGTTTTCTAAGCTAAATTTGAAATGCTACGATGCTATACACTGTAGCACCATTATTGCTGATCTAAGCACAAAGGCACTCAAGAATATTATATACTCCTTCATTCATTCATTCTACTGTTTTTAGAGAAAGTCTGTTTAAATATTCTTATACAACATTACACTAGAATAATCTGTCTACATAAGTGTTTTTGTAAAAGTCTCTGAAATAGCCTGTGTACATTACAACATGTCATGGAGTCATCAGCCTAGTAACATCACTAGATACAAAAACTCTGTCCAAACAACAGGTTGCCTCATGTGAATGTCATCAGTAGCAGCATGAAAATATGCAGAATTTAGCTGCTCAACAGCTGTTGATGGAGATGACAATGACAGACATGTAATTCATGTTTAACAGCTGATACTCCAGGCCTGGCTTCTAAAACTGATCTAGTGACAGAGCTGCGACGAATCAGATTAGGACGCGTAATGACTGAAGACGTCCAATCAGTCCACAAACACGAATATCTGTCATCACTTCCAAAAGTCTCTGTTTCTGTCCATCCAGAAGACTACACAACCCCAGTCAGGGTTCATACACATTTTTCAAAGTCAAATTCAAGCACTTTTGAGGATCAATTTCAAATTTTTCCAGCACAGCACCTGTCACTAGGGTAAAATGCATGCTTTTTATCACAATGATGTACATTGTATTATGCTATAAACATTTAAAATGATGTTTCATAATAGCAAAAAGTTTAGAAATTAAAGCACAATGTTTTATCCCAAAAAAGGGAAGCCATTTGGCATCCTTCAGGCACACTGGCACCGAGCCAAAGATTAAGATAAAATAAAATAATAATAAATTATATATATATATATATATATATATATACATACATATACACACACACACATATATACATATACACACATATATACACACATATACATACATCTGAAGTCGAGCATCCACAAATATTCTTTTTTGACACTCGCCTGGCGAATGCGCAGACCCCTCGTGTGTTTCCGCTCAACTTCGTCAACTTCGTGAGCACACACAGGGGTCTGGAA
>JAQQZY010000002.1:13163548-13173835 GCA_030068375.1 Ostorhinchus rueppellii
ATAATAATAATAATAATAATAATAATAATGAATATATCTGTAAATCAGCATGATATTTGTGTTTGTTGCCACGTTTATGGAATGACTTCTTGTGTCATCTTGTGATAAACAAATCACCACATTTGTGATTTAATGGAAAAACTGACATTACGCACTTCTGTTTTTTCAACATTCAGTAAATATCAGTCAAGTTTGGTGCAAAAGCCTAATGTGAACATCACCTTATATATGTGTAGACGCGTACATTTTTGCTATCAGCAGTACATATGTCTTTGCTTTGTTTCTTGTTTGTCATTTTGGATTTAATAATGATTTGTTTGTTTACATGTCTGATGAGTTGCAGAGGCTGAAAATAACCAAAAATAATCTAAACATCTGTATGTCTGTTGGGATCCCAGCCTGGGTTTGTGCTTTTCTGAGGTTCTCATGTCACTAAGTGCTCCTGGTCCTCCTCCTCCTCCTGGACCCAGTCCTTCTTTGGACATTCTGGTTTTGCTCCAGCTGGGACAGGAAACCCACTTGCTGAGAGGGGGGAAGAGGCCATTAGAGGGGAATAACCAGGACTAACACTCTTCAGGAGGCCTAAAAGATAAACTATTTTTCACCCAGCGTGCGACCCCTGCAAAATATGACATTTAATATCTTTTCATGAGGTTGACTTTAAATTGTTCATTTCACTGAGGAAAACACCGTTTGCGTTACAGGCCACTTCTGTAGATGTTAGTCTATCATGAATATTTTCTCAGGGGAACAAAAGAAAAATGCTTCTGTGCTGGAGTTTATGATAAACAGTTTCTTCTACATTCCATGGTCGCTGACACGCCAATTATGAAGATACAGTGAGTAGAAAAGGCTGGAGGAGGAAGGAGGAGAGAAAACATTCGACTGCAGCTCCGTGAAATAAAGTCTGAATCTAAAAAAGCTTTTTAAAAATCTATGTCTATGGGCAAAGAGGGGGGAAAAACACAGAAGCAGCCAGAGCCTCCAGCCAGAACATGCCAAAAAAGACCTTTTCTTTCAGTTAGTGCTCATGGTAAGAGATGACCTACAATTTCCACTTTAGTCATCAGCAGACATCACTTCATAAGGCTTGGATGTCAAATGTGAGGTCATGGCATCATTCCTGCAGATAAAGCACTAAAACAACCACAGGGGTAAAGTCATCCAACCTGCATTTGATGATTGTGGTGTAACAGGAACTACTATTAAGCACCAAACAAGAATGCAATGACTCTGGTTGGCTACAAATGCTCTGATTCCTTCCAAGAACAATTTTCTTTCCTTTTCAAACCGCGACATTCAAGGAGGCCGACGGTTTTTGCACTGTTTTAAGGGCTGGCTCCACACGGCGAAGCTGAGTATTGTGTTCAAAGTATTAATGCGAGTGTGAGAGGATAGTTCAGAGTTTGAACAAAAGCGATGGCTAAACAAGCAACAAATGACACATTCATCAGGATGAGGGATGCAGCTCCCGAGTACAGGCCTCTGAGCCAGCTGCTGCTCGTTACGGAACTGGACACCAGCCACCAGAGACAGAGACCCGCGTACAAAAGAGGGACTGTTTGCCTTCGAGATTAATTTTTCAGATGACAAACGAGGCGTGCGTGCGTGCATGTGTCGAACAAGCCCAGGTCCGAGCTCATCGACAGGGCTTTACCCGCGTATCGGTGCCTGGGCTTCAGCCTCAGGATCAGATTTAGCGCCTTCTTTTTTTGCAGAGACACCATCTTAAGTCATCGGATCCGTAAAGAAAACAGAAATCCAAGCCGTGCTGCCCTCTCCTCAAGCTCTCCAGTAAACCCGTGCTCGACAAGCGTCTGTTCGACAGCTGCAGAGTTCCCTGCTCCAAAAAACATGAGCGCCAACACAAGTATGTGGATGAGAGTCAGCTCCAATGGTCTGCAAATAACAGTCAGTGTGCTGCCATTTTAGCATTGGAAAATACAGCAAGTTGATGATATAAACACCAATTTCTACTCTAAATGGAGTAGAGAAGATGTATCATGTTTTATCATTTACAAGGGAGTGAAATAAGGAGGTTTGGTTTGGATGAAGTGCAAATTTAACTGCAAAATACAAAGCAAAAAATACTGTTTTTAGATAATATACACTCTGATTTCTAAAGTAAACAGTGGAAACATTTTATTGTGATCTTATTCACGTCAAAGAAAAAAAAAAAAGACTGAAACTGTGCGAAGATGCTATGAAAACTACTATTGTTGGAGAACATAAATGGGCTAATTTCTAATGTGAATGGAGAAAACACATTGTTTTATGTTTATCTCATTCTCACCAGACTCACCAAAACAAAAAAAAAAGATTAAGTTTTAGTTTGAATGAGGTGCTAATTTAACTACAAAAATACAAATACAGCTGGATAATATGCCCTCTAATTTCTAGTGTAAACAGTGAAAATATTTTATCATGACCTCATTCATATCAGAGAGGGAGAAAATGACAGGGAGCTTTGGTTTTAATGAGGCGCTAATAAATCTGTGCAAAGATGCAGAGCAAAAATACTGTTGTTGGAGTTCATAAACCAACAGTGTCAAACCCATATAGTTCAGGGGCCACAATCAGCCCAATATGGTCTAAACTGGGCTGGACCAGTAAAATAATAACAGTAAAAATAAGTAAAATTACATTGCTGAAGAAAAAAAAACAACATTTTGACAATATTTTGTCTCAGTTGATCATTTATACATGTGCATTAGATCACAGTGGATCTACAAGTACGTGAAACCTTTAACAACACACAGAAAATTGTTATAACTGCACTTATGTCTCTTAAAACATTCCTGGGTGTTATTTTTTTTCAGGTTATTCATATTTTTGTGAAAGGATAGTTTGTAAATGTAAATAATTTCATGGAATTTAACTTTTTTACACTGAAACAAAGAGAAAAGTATTTGTAGTTGTCATTATTTATAGGTTTTTATGAGAGTATTTTACTGGAGATTGAATTGGTCTGTATGTGGAACCTGAACTAAAATCATTTTGACACCTTTAATATTAAGAACTTCAGTGTCATTTTTTCATTTCACAAATTCATCCCATGGGCCTGATTGGATCCTGAGATGGGCCGGTATGGGCCCGCAAACGGCATATTTGACACCTGTGATATAAATAGTCTAGTTTCTACTGTGAATGGAGAAAAACACATTTTTACAATGATCATTATCGTAAGACTGAGAAAAAAAAAAAAAAAAAAAAAAAAAATCACAGCGGACCTTTGTTTTGGATGAGGCACTGATTAAACTGCAAAAGTACTACGCAAATATACTGTTGGATTACATGAACAGTCCAATTTCTTCTTTGAATGGAGAAAACACATTCTATAATCTCATTCTCATCAAACTGAAAAAAACAAACCAAAAAAAAAAAACAGAGGGGTTTTGGTCTGGATGAGGTGCCATAATATGTAAAAATACTGTTACTGTATAATATAAATACTCTAATTTTTTTTCTGTGAACAGAGAAAACACTTTGTTTAATGATAATTGCATTCACATACGAGTAAAAAAACAACAACTGAGGAGCTAATTAAACTGCACAGATACTACTATGTAAAAATATTGTTGATTCATTCATCTTCTATACCCGCTTATATGTAGAAAACTAAACATGTCTTATCATGGTCTCATTCAGACAGGAAAAAAAAAAAGACAGGAGTTTTGGTTTCAATAAGATGCTAATTTATCTGCGCAAAGATTCTTTATGCAATTGTTGTTTGATTATATAAACACAGACTTTTACAGCGAACAGAGAAAATACTTCCCGTTTTCATCATGATCTCATTCACAGAGGACAAAAAAAAAAAAAAACTGGACTGAGGAGTTCCGTTTGTAAAAGGACGCTAATTCTACTGGTGAGATAACTCCTGCAACAGAAAATCATTTCAGATTAACAGCTGTGTTTCAAGTGTCGCATATACTTCCCACCGCGCCGAACGACCACCAAGCAAGACGCTGAAATGATTACTCTATAATAATTAATTTATGTTGAGCTAGAGGCGAAACGCAAGACAGCACCCAAGCCCAAACATGCCTGTTGTTGAATCTCAGACGGGATGTGAGAATGCTTCCAGTCAAACCTGTTGTGGTGGGTAGATAAGACGGCGGCGTTGGCAGGAGGGGGAGGAGGAGGGGGGGGGCAGAAAAAGGGAAAACACTCAACGACCTGGCTGGGCTTTAAAGGTGCATTCAGACAGAGCTATGAAGCCACCTGTATTAAAATATATGAAACATCCATCACATTACCATCTCTGCAGAACCACGCCGAAATTATTTACTTTCTCTCCGCCGACTTCAGAGGAAAAAGTTGAGTTGCTTGTGATTGTGACTGACAGAAGCTCATTACGCCGGTGACAAGAGGCTGAGTCATAAGACGCTGCACCTGGTCACATGTGTGCGCCTTCACTCACTGCATCGCATAATGGATGGCCAGACCCAGAGAGTTGTCACTATATATCAGGGAGCTTCTCGCAGCTGCACAGATGACTGGAAATTTCATCCAAGTGAAAAATTCCAAGAAAACTGAAATAACAGCGTGTTAAGCTTTTTCCACCAGTGCCAGGAAAAAAAGATTAAACGGGACCAAATACTATGAACTCCATTTACCAACAGATACGGTCATATTTACTATTATTCCGTCAGTTTGAGAGGTTAAAGGGGCCATTCTACTGAACTGGTGTCAGCTAAGGTGAAGTATTTTAATTAGGATGTCATTAATGAAGCCATATGGATAGTCATGTAACTTATGGAGACGGCTGGGGATAAATAAGTTGTTAACAAATATGTAAATGAAGGCCATATGTGATTGAGAGCTACTTTTCGATAGCATAATGTATTTTTTTCACTTCTGTTCCCATTTGTTTATAAGATTCTTCTTCTTTACACATAATTTAAAAACAAACTCATTTCATTCATTCAAACTCTGTTCTAGACAGATGCAACTGCATAAACAACTATTTAATGTTTTATCAGATCCTTCTATTAACTATTCAAATCCAAATCATATCCAAGACAGTGATCTTTGTCTCAATCATAATGATGCACTTTCATTTATTCTACTTTTAATATTTTGTATTTTATCCGTTTCTTACCTACTGTTACCATTTGTACTATTTTTTTTAATTCGCATACATGAACTGGAACAAACTTTCTATCTTATCTCTTCTTATCTCTGTTGCTACTGAGACTTGTATGCCTGTCTCTCGAGGCTCCATGAGACTTTTTTTTTTTTTTTAACACCAAAAATAGTTGCATAACTGGAGAAAATCTGAGTTTCATACAGATGTTCCTTCAAACTAAAGACTATTTTGTTCCTCATGGTGGCATTGAACCCCTGTAGTGCTCAGAGTTCCTGCTTGAACAAGGCTCAAGAGACTTTTTTTAATAACACCAAAAAAAAGTTGCATAACTGGAGAAAATCTGAGTTTAATAGAGATGTTCCTTAAAACTAAAGACTCTTTTTTAGTTTTGAATGCATTTAATGAAAATGATGGTACCCATCTGCTTAGCATGCAGATACAAAAGAGAGAAAGTAACAAAGAAAATAGGAAATACATTTCATTAACAAAAAAAACAACATCACTTAAGAAAACTATGTATTTTTTTCCTCTGTAGACCACTACAGTGGATTGGAAAGGAAATAAGCAAGATGTGCCCTTTGACACTTTGACTGTTATTGTTCTGTTGACTGTTAGTGTTGTGCCATTTGTAAAGTTAAATTAAAAAAAAAAAAAAAAAAAAATTATAGGCACAAAAATATAGTTAAAAATAGGATTTTTCCCCTTTTTTTATTTTTTTTTTTTTCTTTTTTTTTTCTTTTTTTTTTTTTAAATCAAAGGTTAAGCTTAAGTAAAGTTCCTTTTTTGGTGCACAAACTTGGCCAGTAAACCTGATTTTGATTAAGCTTGAAATCAATGTTTTAATACTGCATCAACCAGGAATTAGAATGATTTTATACATATTCCTTCCATTTTCAGAAGCTCAACAGTAATTGGACAAGCTGCTTCATGTTCAGATGAGGCCTTTTTCATGGTTCTTCTACCACAAATGAAACAAATAAAAAGTCTGGTGCTGGTTATAAATGTTGAATTTGCAGTTAGTAACCCTCATTTTGTGTTTTTGCAAAGTCACTACGTTGGATTTCAATACATAAAGGATATTGGTGAACATTGAGATTTTTATTTTTTGTAAGGAAAAAAAAAAAAATCAAGTGGGTAATGGTTTTCAAAGAGGCCAAACTTTGGTCCTCATGGTGGCATTAAACCCCTGTAGTGCTCAGAGTTCCTGCCTGAACAAGGCTCAAGTTTCCCAAAATTTATTCTCATGTGGTTTTTTTTTCTTCGTCATTACACCATCTGACCTCTCGATGACTTCCCTGAACCGTACTACCACATGTTTCCATTCACCTGCGCAACTGACGACTAAGTCTAGCATGTCAGTCACGTTTTATTAGCCATCAAGTCAAACAAGCAGTTATCTGCCATCAACCAGAAACGTCTGGAAATGTTTTGACTTCACAAAGTAATGTCCACGCAACCGATTTGGCACAAGAAAACTCAAGTGGAATCAGGTCCTTACAAAGTCATCCCTGGTATGCAAGTCAAGAGTTCGGTATTTAGACGAGAAGAAAAAAAGAAAACCCTATCCTGAAAAGTCCTTCACCCCTGCAGCAAAACCAGACAAAAATGTGCCAGGAATTCCACTGCATTTAATGTAACTAAAGTCAAATTAGTACTTCATTAAAGCACCTGTCAATTAAAGCAAAAACTGACAAGTCCTGCTCTGCGCTGCCGCTTTGAGAAAAAGATCTCAAGTCCATAAAAATGTGGCAGGGGCATGCCACATACCAAAGGGCATCACCTCAGAATGAAAGAGGCCAGCGTGTTGGTCCGCCAGAGTCAGAGTCATGTTACTGCAGTACAGCACCCAAGGTGTTATAGATACAGACACGGTAGACCTGTAATTTGCCCGGCTGTCAGACTGCACGGTGGTAAATTATAGTGTTCAGCAAGGATTATGGTCTTCAGCTCATCCAAAGTGAGGCTCAACATGCAGCCTCACAGACGACATCTTATACATGAATATGGACATAAATCAGCTTGTCTGTGTAAGCCAATTTCTAGACCCGTGGGGGGAGGAGGAGGAGGAGGGAGGGGGGCTAATTAAATATGTCGTCCTTGCTCTTGTTACTCAGCCATCGAGGCAGAGAGACAATCAATACCAAAAAACTCTAAGAAGAGAGGACAGCGAGGGCTTTCATTATGTTTTCGTATCAGGGGCCTTTAGCTGAATGTGCTCTTTGGTTTAATGTTGTGCAGTTTAATATGCATCAGCCTGGCCACGGCCACCGTTTGGACAAAACAGGCTACAGTTGAGTTCTTTGAAAGTACAAATGAGTGGCTTTTCAATTTGCTGCTTAAGAAATATTCTACATCTGATTTTTATTTCCAAAGTCATTCGTTTTTGAGATTTTGCTTATAGTCTTCAAACTCATGCATTTTCAAATGGCCACAGATTTCATTTGGGTCAATACAAAAGAAAAGTTTGTGATGAAGTCTACGCTGTGGGTAATTTGGCCACAAAAAAAACAAAAAAAAAAAAAATTTTTTTTCCAATGTTACAAAAATGAAGATTTATGATTACTGCAGATAAAAAAAAAAAAAGATATATACCGTAAAAGCAATTTCTTTATCAAAATTATTGCCATATAAAACTGGAAAATCACTGTCACAATTAATAAAAGTACTGTATTTATGTTGAAAGAGGAATAATTGAATTTTGGGGGATTTAGGGTTGATGTTCAAAACAAAACCGCAATTAATCCAAAATAAATTGACAATGACTTCCCATTCCTGTGTGATGTGGAATATTACATTATTATAATATAACAACGTTCATGTCAGATGTCAAATTGATATTTCTTGTCGGTCTACAGGCTGGTTTTTCTTGCTGAGGGAGAGCTGTAGGAAGTTATTTGTAGTTTAAAATTATTATTTATGGTCAGAACAAGATGAATATTAGAATATTTGTAGTTACACATGTTGCCATGTGTGCTATGTTATGTAAAATTAAGTAAAACTAAACGCTGAAGCAGTCTGTGAGCATAAGTGACAATGGAATACTGAAAATGTTGAATAAAACAACATTTTTACCCCAATGTAAAAATATATTTTAACTGTTACAAATGAAATGCCTAAATGCATTTTGTGGCTTTTGTTGATATAGTGCCTAAAATTTAACCTGCAATGAAAGACTACCATATATTCTTTGTTTTCCTGATGAGAGGAAATAAAAACAATGACATCAGTGTCTTACTGCTGCTTAGATGCATTTATCTGATGTGAATTTTTAAAGTATTTCATGTGTATCCAAAAACATGCATTTAAGTTGCATGCATCTCTTTAATATTAAGCATTTTCCTCCCAAGTCAAGACAAGATAATGGCAGTAAAAATGATTATTTATACTCAAGGTTCCTCTTCTGCAGTGGTTCATTAGCTTTAAAAAGTGGAATAAAAGTTTGAGAATCACTAAACTGAATGATGTCACAAAATGTCATTTACTGGAGAGTCGGTAAGAAGAGCCATCTTTGTCTTTCCTTAAGCGAGCATTCCACAGCCTAGAAGAAATAAACCGTCTCTGCAGCTTTACAGCCGTGTTTGTGTTGTCAGTTGGCCAGAAGTTTTCGCAGTGCCTCCACTGAGGTCTTACATTTGACCAAAAAAAAAACAAAAAAAAAAACAGACACATGCAGCACATCCAGAGAGATGTTAAGGGTTTAGTTGACCTTTAACGAAGGGGCGAGCGAGGCCTGTGTCATATTCAGCCCTGGGCCCCTGGACAAAGAGCTGCTCTGAGAGGTGGAGGAGGCTGCACACTTTAAACAGGGCTGCTCTTTTCATTTGTGATCACTGGTGGTAAATCAACTCGCGCTCTTGGTAGGTGGGCAAAGAAAGCTCTATTCATGGGCAAAGTGGAGGTGGAAGATGTGGTCCGGGTCCTTGAAGAGGGGATACTCGGCTCTCCAAAGGGACAGAGCAGGAAACAAAAACACAGACCCACCTCACAGTCGCATAATTTCCTGAAAGTGTAGCGTTTATTATACAGTGTCTGTGGAATTTGGAGCGACTAAATCTATTAACTTTGAGGGCATGTGGGCAGACTCACTGATTAGTTTTAGACACAAGTTAGCTAATACTTTTCAGCCACATTTGAGTGTTAATTCGTCCGACTACTTTTTACTTTCAACCCTTACATTTCTAACAAAATTTCTGCATCACCTTTTACTCATCACATTCTCAAAACTGAGTATTTTCCTTTGCATCATGGTCCAGATTTCAGACCATATTTTCACTGTTAAATAACACTGGTCTACAAGTCAAATGCTTCCAGAATAAAAGTAGTAAAATTTTACTACATACGAGTCACTGACACAGAAAAATCAAGTCAAAAGTGTTGGTTGGCTAAAGTTTCCAAGATACAGTCTAGGAACAGGTAGATACTGTCTAAAATGTGAAATTGGAGTGTTAATGAGAGAATGTGTTTTCCTCAAAAAGAACATTTGTCTCAGAGCTACCAAATCTACTTCAAACACTGCACTAGTGCTGCAACAATGACTCAATTAAATCCATTCAAATCAATCCAAATCTATTCTTAAGAGTTGGCATCAAATTCAGCAGTTGAGTCATTGGGTTTCAGTATGTTAGTATTGAGGCACGTCCGCATGTTGTGTAGTGTAACAGAGGAAAACATCGAGGAGCATGGCTGAGGCCTCAGATACCTGGCCTGGCCTGTTTGACATAGTGCGCCATTTATGCAATAAAACTTGAATATGGAGAAAAAAATGTCTAAAATCCCACAGCGCAGTACATTTCAGCTGCTGTAGCCATAGGGAACATAATGGACCTTAAAAAGTGTATGCGTTGTAATTACTTTAGCCTGCTAGCTAGTTATCAGACACTATTGTCGTAATTATAACATTCCCATCCGTGTCTGTTTATCAGGCCAACAGACTTGTCTATCATTGACTGGAAGTAATACAACGGTAGTTTGATAGCTTATAACCAGAGCTGGTTCAAGATTATAGTTTGCTAGTCTCTAACCATAACTAGTCTAGGGAGTAGTAGGGTGACCATATTCTGTTTCTCTGAAAAGATGACACACTTCCAGTACATGAAAAATTTTCAGTTTTTTCCCCCCATTTTTAGGGGTTTTCTGTGGGTCAGGGGGCTTTCTGTGCTTCTAACTCAGTTAAACAAATATTCTGAATTCCCCAG
>JAQQZY010000002.1:13173935-13187915 GCA_030068375.1 Ostorhinchus rueppellii
CTGTCAGCCTGCGAGTGAGTGAGTGTGGAGCGCCTCTGTACTGATTAGTGAATGAATGAATACACGTTCCGGGGTTCAGCTCAAACTCCGCCTCTCAGAGCGTGTTTCCAAAGGAACCATTCAACGTGAATGATAAATAAACGGGTCTGTGAAACGCTCAAGCTAAGCAAGATAAAAAAAACCCGGACATTTGACGGACTTTATAAACGCCGACCTTACAGCCTCTCAAAAGAGGACATGTCCAGGCAGAAGAGGACGTATGGTCACCCTAAGTAGTAGGCTAGTCCTCGCTCACTACCCCAAGCCATTGCTGGGATGTAGTCATTAGTGACTTGTCTTCAGCCTACATTGCTTTAGGTTAAATACCGATTTTTGAGAATTGAGTCTTTTGTGTTTATTCGATGATTAGTTATTAAAATAATTTACAGATTATTTGATTATTAAAGTCATTGTTAGTTGCAGTCCTAGTCTGCACATTACAATACATTCACTTTACAGGTTCTATCTCATGGAGCATTTATAAATCTATTATATAAATGTACATAAACCAATATATGTGTAATAACACTTTATCATATACCTTGGAAACATCAGAAAACCAACACTTTTATCATTTGTTTTCCAATTAATCTTGTAAAAGTATGTAACATTTAGCACATTTACTCTCTGAAGCAGATAAAAATAAAAAAACAAAACAAAACTGTAGACCAGTGTAATATGACAAGAAATATTAGGCTTTTACATGAACATTTCAGATGAAGCCCCATCTTAGATTCAGTAACCCTAAGATCAGGTCGAGTTTATAATCTGCACTAAATACTGCAATTAAAAATGTAAAAATCTTCATTTCACACTGCAATGTCAGATTTTCCTTGTATCCTGCAGGTCTAATTTTCATGTATGTGGATTGGACAATAAAGACATGACCAAAAAAACAAACAAACAAACATAAAAAAAAAAATCAAAACTATCCACGCTGACAGTGATGCAAGTCTGCGACAGTTCTGACACTCGTTCAGTGAAAGATAGGGATATATTCAAGCTCGGCTCTTTGACAGAAACGGTAATGATTCAAAATCAACTGGAACTTCATCTACAGCTAGTCTGTCTCTGGTCTGCCGAGTCTACATCCAACGTCCACAACTTGTCAAACTGTATTTTGACTCCTCAACATCGCCATAGTGTAGTGTTTGGTGACAGTGCCCCACAAATCTTCCTTTAATTCATTATCTTTATCATTTTCCTCTCTGTGATTTTGATTGAGTGATTTATTCCGAACATGCAATGAAGTTTACAATCTTAGAAGAATGGCACAATCATTTCATTTACATGTCCGAAAAGGGGTGGGAAGAAGTACAATTTATTTAATCCCACCCCTTCTCCATAAAATATTAATAATATATGTTAATCTCCCTATAATATATGCATTTATCTCCCATCTGTCATGACTTTCATACTAAACTAACCATGGATGGAAATGAACAGGTCAGACTCCATCATTGTAACATGATATCCTGATCGCACAACTGACTGATCTACAAAAGCTTGGCAACCTCAACCAAAAAAAATCCCTCTGGTTTGAAAATCTGCCTGGGAGAGGAGAAAAAATAAATTAAAAAAACTTTGACTGGGAGTCGAACCTGAGGCTTCCACATTGCAGTCTGAAATGTTCCCTACTGAGCTGAATCTCCACCGTTATTAAGGCTGACCTGTTTGCCATCTGATTGCCTAGGTACTTTTCGGGAAGTAACAAGTTACCAGTCTAGAAATAATATAATGAGGGCACTGATTGGCTCTGTGGCAATAAACAAACCAATATTTAGTGCCACAATACTGTGTCAGTGGCCACTTTGTTCATATTTTCAGGGTGTTTTTTTTTTGTTTAGAATGCTTTAAATTGTCTTCACACGATTTAACGTGATGTTCAGGCATCTTTGCAAAGTATGAGTCAGTTTTTTTATAAATAATTTTTCAGAGTCTATATTTGTAAAGATGTTCTAAATCTTCTTGAATAAAGAATGTGTGTACTTTTGCCACCTCTGTAAATGTAAATGAGCCAATGTGTCATCTTTGGAAGGAAATGAGTAAACCTCCACCATGAAATGCCTCACAGGATGAGTGTCTTCTTAAAGTCGCCACACTCCGCTATAACATTCCTCAGACTGAGCCAGGAATATAACCATCTTAATTACAGCTGTGATTCATAACTACGAGGGGCTTTTATGTGTGGTTGTGAGTGGATACGTTTTTGGATGCCAAGTGCCCCCTACGACTTACTGCAAGAAATCAGCATAAAACTGGGAAGAAAATGCAAAAAATAATGCACTTTACGACAGTGAAAATCAACCTATTTGAACTCGCCGTTACCCTGAGTCGCTGTAACACTGAGCAGGAATGTGGTTGTTTATGGCAGCCATTATCTTTCAAGGCTCCAATCACACAGTGTTACTATATTATTATAACTACTGGCACCGCCGACAAATCCATGCCTCCTCCGTTCTTCCTCATCCCTCGCTCGTGTTGGCATTTTTCTCAAAATCCTAAATACAGCTTGCACGAGATTGCACTTTGTGTTTCCTTTAAACTGGGCTGTATCACTGTCATCTACTGTCATCAACTTTAGTATTCCTGGATTAGTTGCAAGACGCTTCCACAGTGGAGCGGAGATTTGAGTCGCAATTTTCTGTCCACTCCGGTAATCTCGGATCGCGGCATAAATGTATTTTACTGAAAGTTGATTTTAGTTTGGATTCAGTTTGTAAAATAGATTGATTTTGAATAGATTTAAAAACTGGAATATTATGAAATTTCTTTTTTCATTCATTCATCTTCTATACCCGCTTTATCCTCACTAGGGTCACGGGGGTCGCATGGAGCCTATCCCAGCTACTTAGGGCGAAGGCGGGGTACACCCTGGACAAGTATTTCTTTTTTTCTTTTTTTTCTTTTTTTAAATTTCTTTTTAGATTTTTTTTTTCTCTCCTCAAGGGGAGGGAATGGATGGGGGATGGTTATTTTTGTTTATTATGTAAAAAATAAAATATGGAGAAAAAACCCATTTTCTTTAATCTCTGTTCTTTGCAAGTAGTTTGTTATCTCAGATATCCTTTTTCTGGAGGAAACAAACAAAAAAAAAAAAACTCTTGAGGTTTAGGTTTGATACCATCACCTTAAAATAATGACCCATGTCATAATTTTCAAAAAATGTAAAAAGTTACCATAAACCCCACATTTGGTTCAGTTTCTTATGATTTTTTTTTTTTTTTTTTTTTTAAATTGGAATATTATAATGTAGGCCATTATTTTAACCATTTATTGGGCAAGTGACTATTTTCGGTCATTTACGCACACATTACAACACAGTGATTATACCAGCTACAGCAAGTCAACAATCTCAGGTCCAATGTGGTCTCCAGGGTCTTTAAGGTCCACATCTGCATGAACAGTGAGTGTACCTGCTTTGTTAGGTACCATGAAGTAATGGTACTAATTGTACATATTAGTATTTATATCTTGTATTTTTTTTTTTTTTTAAGAAGAGTTAAGAAGGTGACAATATGCATTTGTATTTCACATTTCCTCTTGTGTTCAGGGATTGTAGAAAGAAATTCATTAAATACACCAATAAGCTGCAACATTATAACCACTGACAGGAAAACTGGTAATAATATTATTTCATTATTATTATCATGGTGCCTTTCACTGGGTTGGATATATTAGGCAGAAAGTGAACATTTAATCCTTGAAGCTGATGTGGCTGAAGAAGCAAAATGATCAGCACAAGGAACTGAATGACTTTGTCCGGGTCCATGTTGTAACGGTGATGACTGGGTCAGAGCATCTCCACAACTGCAGGTCTTGTTGAGTGTTCCTGGTCTGCAGTGGTTTGTACAGAAAAAAAAAAAAGGACTCAGGAAGGAGGTCTCAATCCCAGGATCATTGATCATCTGTGGAAGGTGTTGGACAAATAAATCTGGTCCATGCAGGCCCACCTCTCTATTTCCAGGACTTTAGGGATCTGGTGATAATGTCTTGGTCCAGATACCACAGCAGACCTTCAGAGGTCTGGTGAAGTCTAGGCCTCCGGTCAGAAACATTTTTGAGGAAAAAGGGGAACCTACATCTTGGACAGGTGGTAACAATGTTCTGCTCTATAGACGCTGGATTGGTTGAGATCTGGTTGTTCTTTTGATACTTTGGGTAGCTACAAAACACTTTACACCTTATGGAGATGATCTGACCTAGCAATTTGACCATCACAATTGCTCATATTCGTATTCTTTCCATTTTGTTCGACTTTGATGGCTAAATGCTCACTTTATGTCAAGTATATCCCACCCAGTGACAGGACTCATTGGAATGAGATACTCAACGTTAACCCCAGTTTAACTGTCAGTGGTTAGAATGTTATCTCTGATCGGTGACACTGTAAAACTGTTCTGTTATATCCCAGAAAAATACATGCATAAACTATTGTAAACACCTGTGTTTGATCATGGTAGAGTTTTTTCCCGTTAACATTCATGCCGAGATAGAGTGGTAAGGAGGGTCCAGTCTCAAAGTCGTACTCAAGTTTGATGGGTGCAATAAAGGTTTGACACGATCTGGTTTGCGTTAACTTGAGGTTTTTCCAAGTTTATAGCACGGTTTAATATAAATCAGGAGGAAACCAATGATAATGAGCTGCACGACTGTGATAAAGTAGTTAAAATAGAAGCACTTTTAACAATGTTAACAGAAAGTCAAGTAAAACGCCATTCTTCCCTTATACAAATATATATAATATAGTATATTCATAATTTCCCTTAATACATGTCCTCATGTGCATGTTTCATTACTCTATCAGTTCGTGGACTGTGCCTTGACATACTTAATACTACAGAAACACTGACTTTGACAAGCATGCCCCATAAACAATATGGGACAGATGGTACACATTACAGTTGAGTGACGCTTCCACATGATTAAAAGATCACACACAAGGCTGGATCGAATGCTGTGAGGGATTTGCAAAAAAAATTAATCGGACATTTTTATATTAAGGGCACTGGAGTGACAGAAACTATTCATAAACACATAATAAGGGGTTTAATTTACACATATTAAAGCTATATTTCTTGCGTATTATGCATTTATTAGGTTACAGTGGATGATCTTAAATCACGCAGATATCAGTGCAGTAAAAAGTAGATATCTGAGAGGCTGTTTCTATTTAAAAGCACTGCCCCCCCAACTCCCACCTCCACTCCGCCCTCGTTCCCCTCTCCTTCGCCCTCCCTACTGCTGGAGGCCTCGTTAAATTGGCACAGATTCTACCCGGCTTCCAACCAAAATCGCTGCCTAAGTGTTTCCACTCCACTACCCCTATCATGGCCTTACAGTAGCAGAGCACACAGAGGGGGTAAAACTGGGAAGAAAAAAAAAAAAAAAAGGTTGTTTTTTTTTTTTCCTTGTGACGCAAAGAAGCACCGATACTGCAGATGATCTCCTGAGTTTTTGGTCCGACCTGTGCTCATTAGCATCTCCAGACTGAAGATCTGGTTTGTGATGAAAGAAGAGGAGTGGGGTTAATCAGAACTGAGTGATCAAATAATGTGAGTCAGCCTGAGATACTCTGCAAAATTCTTGTACTCCTCCTCACAAACAGAACAGTCTTTGTTTGTGAGGCATTAGTCGAGCGGATGCGAGTGAGGCTTTCTGCTGCACAAGTCAGAATGCCTCCTTCTTCCTGCTTGGTCTCAGAGGTGTTGAAAACTTCCCAAAGCACATTCCTCTCTGAGACAGACACAAGGAATAACAGTTGAGCAAGGAAAGAGGAATTCATAGTTTTGCTCTTTGGAGAGAGAGAGAGCAAGAGAGGGGGTAATCTCTTGTAGAAAAGGAAAAAAATATTCCAACTGATGAACTTATTATGCGTCAGACTGTATGTGTCAGCAATCAAAGGCAACTTACTTATTTAAACCCACTTTTATTAGTCTTCGGTTCATTTATTTGTGTATTTGGACCCTAAAAGTTTGAATTTGAATCCTGTAGGCGCTGCAAGGCTATCTTTACAATTGTTTTGGCAAAAATGGAGTGGATTTCTACATGTTTTAATTTCCGTCTTAATTCATTACATCTATAAGTAGTTACATCACAACATTTGCACATATAAGGTCAAGATTCCTGAGGAACATTTCTCTGAGTACGACAGAATTGTTTATAAGCAGCAGCGGTTGTAGTAAAAACTGAAAACAAGTCTAAACTTCAAGCTGATCACCTAAAATGTTCAGTTGTTGGTTGAACGGGACAGAGCAGCACAGGCAACAATCTGGAGGGGGCGGGGCATGAAGTGTCTCATGTGAATTTAAAGGGCCAGCGCTTAAAATGATCTTTCTGGTGTCATTACTCAGAAATAGGGCCCAAGCCCAATTCAGACCCAAGTAGAGCATTGACAGTTTATGTAGACCACAGGGAAATGTTTGAAAATGCGTAATTCCATTTAAAAAAGCAAAATATCACTCCTTTAACTCTTCAGTTTCTGCCTTCTAGTTCCCCAAGTTTTCTGCAAAGCTCAAAAACACAATAAAAATATCCTGTCCTGCAACTTTTCTGCAAAACGGCCTCATGGTTAAAGGTCATTCCTCAAACTTTATCGACACTATATTCACAGAACCACAGAGTTCCCATCACCGCAGACCAGAGTATACTGGGAAACCCACACAACCTCCACCCCAGACAAAATAGGACGTTCATATAAAATAAGAGTTGGCTTTGCATGGAGCATGAAAGTGCAGTCGTTTGGCAGGTCACTGCCATCTGTGACTTGTAAACAATACTGAAGGTATTTTTAGGGGACACTTGGCCTCTGTTTAATACTCTGAAATCCTTTGGTCTATTTAAGGTCCAGTGCCGCATGAATGAGGAGGAATCGACCTGCCATCTTTATCATAAGTCACACAAGCTAATGGAGGACACGGTAATGGGGTGAGTGTGTTTGTGCGTCTACGTCTGTCTGCGAGAAGAAAAAAAGGTCAGTCTTGCAGAAGAATTTCCAGCATTGAACTAAAAGCGGAAGACTGAATGTAGACAAAACAAAGACGCTGCTGCTAAAAGCATCAGAAAAGGGAGGAACACCAAGGCTTATTGTAGATCTGTAGGAGCATCGCACTGCACAAACTCAAAAGGATCAAATGAAACAACAAAGGAAAACGCAGTACGTTCTAGTGGACGACAGATACAGGTTTTTCAAGACATACCTGATGAATAATGCCAGTGTCAAGTTCTTTGTTTTCGCATTTGATAAAAGACACACAATTCCTGACCTTGAAAATGAAAAACTATATTTGTGTCAGGTAATTATATAAACACAGCACTATGCAGAAGTCTTAGGACACCTTTAGCTTTACTGGTTTTTAGGGTTGTGAACAAACACATTCACATCTTGTTCTCTTTTTGTCACATACAACAAGAAAATACAAGAAATATGTGCCCAGCCTTGACAGACACACAAAAACGGAACTAAATGGGGTGTAAAGGTTAAAGTGACTACTTAGTGTGACCTCTGACCCCATGACAAAAAGCTGCACAAACAATTACAAACATCTGTCATGTGTTGAATGAAACCTGGTATAAAACATCAGAAAATTAATGCAATAAATCTCATATTGTTGGAACAAAAGGGTTAAAGACATGTTAAATACAAAGGGAGGTCACAGTAAATACGACCACTTTGGTTTTTAGAAAATGTTTTTTCCATTGAAGCTTTTGTGTTTACTTCACATATATGCAGACAAATAAATATGTGCGGTCATTAGGACTTTACTAAACCAACAAACCTAATGTTGGACTTGTGCACGGTACTACACATCTACTGTTCCATCTGTCAGTGCATCTATTTTGAGTTAAAAAAAAAAAAATACAAATTAAATCAATACCCACTGGTGATAAAAGAAAAGAATAAAAATAAAATGTGAATGAAAAATATCAGCAGATAGCCGGATCCCATTATTTTTGCGAGGACAAAAGTGTATACATTTGTCTATATTTTCTTTACAAACTGAAATAATCACTGTTCAAGTGGTGTTCAATCTGTCTGTCACAAGTGAAACACAGGCAACAAAAATCTAATTTCAGTCTTACCATACTCCAGTTGTCTCTGACTTATTGTAAAGCAACGTACAGTGACTAAAGCTTGGCGATTGTCTAAGTGATGGTGAAAACAAATAGATGACAGGTGATCCAAAAGTAAGAACACAGCAGCTGATTATCACAAATCCACAGACAAATGCATACAAACAGTTCAACAGGCAGGAAGACAAGAGGTGAAACAGCAAATAGGCAATTACAGAGTTGCCTAAAATACTCGGATGCAAGTACTAAAGAAAGAAAATCTCATTAGTTTCCACCATACGTTCCCTCGTGATTAAACAGTGTGCTTGCTCTTTAACCAAATGCCAATTCCACACTTTTTCAAAACTAATATTTTTTCCCCAAACTTTGACTTTCTGTACTTTCATACTTGTGTGACTACTTTTTTGGTTGATATTGTACGTGTTGTGCGCCGTAGAAAAGTTAATTTTAATAACTGAGCCAGCTGTGACAGTATGAATGAATGAATACATAATTTGCAATATGTTCTCCCCGTGTCTGTGTGGGTTCTCCCCAGGTACTCCGGCTTCCTCCCACAATCCACAGACATGCATTGATAGGTTAATTGGTTAATCTAAATTGCACATAGGAGTGAATGTGAGAGTGATTGTTTGTCTATATGTCAGCCCTGTGATGAACTGGTGACTTGATCAGGGTGGGACCCCCGTGACCCTAGTGAGGATAAAACTGGTACAGAAGATGGATGGATGGATGCATAATTTGCAATAGATTATGTGTTACTGATGCAAACTTTTTCAGAACACATCACATGAAAATCACATAAGTGCACAGTTATCACACAAATAACTTTCAACAGAATCACTTTAGTATCGACCGCTTGGCGAAATCACAATCAAGGGTTTTATGCGCTTTCCTCATGTATTTATTATCTTAAAAGATCACGAACCTTTGAGTATATGCTAAAACTCACTTTTTTCCATACATTATTAAGATTTTCACTCAAAATTCCAGACTTTTCAAGGTCTGGAAAATAGTGCTGTAACAACGAATCAGTTAAATCAATCCAAATTAATTCTTAAAGAGTTGGCAACAAATTCAGCAGTTGATTCATTGGGCCTTGAACACGTTAGTATTGAGGTGTGCCTGCATGCCTGTGTAATGTAACAGAAGAAAACACAGACCAGCATGACTTAAACTGTGGATGCCTGGCCAGAGTTTTAAAGCTAGGTTTAAACTATGTTCCTGGTGGCCACAGCAGCCCCATTTGGCTGGAACTTAGTGCACCATTTATGTAAAAAACTTGAATATGGAGAAAAAAATGGCCAAAATCCCACGTTGTGCTATGTTTCAGGCAAACGGGGCTATTGTGGCCACCGGAAATATTAAACCAAGCTTAAGATAGCCTACATGCTATGATTACCTTAGCCTGCTAGCTAGTAAGATACGAACGTCATAATTATAATGTTTTCATCCATCTCCGTTTATCAAGCCACTGGACTAACTTTACCTACTGGAGCTGATTAAAGACTATATCTTGCTAGTCTCCAGCCATAACAAGTCTAGGTAGCAGGCTAATGCTAACTGACTATACCCAAAGCCATTGCAGGATGTCATCATTAGTGACTTGTCAACAGCTTATATTGCTTTCAGTTAAATACCAATCTTTGAGAATTGAGTGTTTTGTGTTTATCTGATGAATGAATTAGTTGTTAAAATAATCTACAAATGAATCGATTATTAAAATGACCATTAATTGCAGCCCTACTAGAAAACAGCATTTCAAAATTACACACTTTTTAAGACTTCGAAGACCTCCACAAGCACCCTTTTACACAGTCAACTTGCGCCACATAAAATCTGACGATTCAGGTCTACACTGCAACAGAAAATACAATTTAATGCACAGTGTTGTCGGACTAGAAATCAGCTCAAGCTTGGTCTCCAGCTGTTGCCTGTACACTCAAAGTTCTGGAAAATACTGAGGATGCTTTATACTCCACTCTGATACCCATCCAGAATCTAATCCACCACAGGCACCTACGCACAAGCTTTGATGTGACAGGAAAGAGTGGGTGGGCATATCTTTGCAATTATGAAGTGGGCAGCTTGCATCACAGTTGGTTTGTTGAATTAGATGCATGACACCCACAACAGACTACGGAGCCGGTTCTGGTGTCCCAAACCTCCGGTCCCCTGTCCTCACCACCGTCAACAGCGATCAGATCTAAAACTGCACTTACACCTCTGCGATACCCACACTTAAGATTTCACTAAATCCCTGGCGCTGTACCTGATCATTTCCAGCCTACTTTCAGACTACAGTGTGAGCTCAGGTAAACACACAAACAGTGACGATAATGAGGGACAGGTGCTCTGATAATGGGACACAGAGCTGAATCGTGAAATTATACTCAATCAATACACAAATAACAGCCATTCTGAAAGAGGACATGGGTCTAAAAGCCTTGGTTGTTGTCCAAGTCCATGTGGTTCATTACACTCAGACCAATAACAATGCTTTCCTCGTGCTAATTCAGCTGAAGGTATAATATAAAGCGTCTGTTTACTGCACAGTCATAGACTTCTTATCTTATAAGGGCTCCAAAGTCATCATTAACCCTTTCATGCATAGCATTCACTACAGTGGGCATCTATTCTGCAGCTGTTCTCTTATATATTATGCGTTTTGTTGTTTTAGTTCCAGATCAGCCAACCCAGTGGACGCTTATGCATCATCCCATACACTGCAATTCATATGATTACTGTAACTGTGCTGTTATTGATAAACCTGATCTGCAGTAACATGTTTGAGTGTAAATCAATTGCTAGTTGTTATTAGACTGTAATAAACAGTTTTCTTAAAAAGTTTTTTTTTGCGTATTATTGCCATGACGTAATAACTAGCATTATAGTATGCTAAATTGTGAAAAAACATCACGTTAGCTGCATTAAAACTGGTTTTATTTCATAGATTTCACACAATGTCACTTACACTTACATGTTTCTTTGCTTCAAAAATTAAACACGTGTCCAGCCAAGTGGATTTTTTTGTAACTGAATTAAAAAAAAAAGGTTAATTAAAAAAACAAAAAACCAACAACAGTTTTTTCATGTTTAAAGAGGAATAAAAACATTGAGGGACAAAAAAATCGTGACTAAGGTTCTTGTAATTCATGTATCAAAGGCTTAAATAAATCAAAGTAGATACTAACAATATCATCATTATTATGATGACAGCTGCAACTATTATTATACATACTGATGATATGAATCTATTAGTCAAAGGCTAATAAATTGTACACAGTATGTTTCACAAAGTCTAAGATAATTTCCTGAACACAAAGATAAATATTAGAAGCCTGCCTAACAACTGCACAGTAGAATGTAATTTTACCATCTCATTTTACAGAAGAATATGCATTTTTGCAATTTTATCGAGTTGATGTTCACTGCTAATGACAAACTCAGCTAATTCTCATCATCCAATAAACCATGGGATTAAAAAGAAAAAGACAAAAAAATACAAAAATATAAAAGTAAATAGTGCAAAACAGCAGCCATAAAGGTAAAAATAACAGTCCTTTATCACTTATAGGAACACTAACATGTTTAATCTACATTCAGTCTTCAATCACAGGTATTCATTTTATTTTGCCAAATAATTACACAGAGTGGAAATGTTCTAATCTGTAATGTCACTCTAAAGCTGCAGCAGCTCAAATCTGAAGGAAAAATGCTCTTCTTTGCTTCTGCAACTCTCTCTTCTCTGTCCAAATCAAATAAGTGGCTATGAATACAAACCACCTGACTTAGTTCATGCTGATATGGAAATGTGACACCACTTGAGCAAAATCCCCTGTTGAGACACAAAGTAGAGCAATAGAATCCCGTCTGACAGAATCTAATCAGCGATCTGTAATTACTGCTGTCAGTCACATATATTTAGCACTTCCATCCGTCTGAAATTGCCAGAAACATGCGTCACAGTGTAGATTTTCTACAGCCTGGAAACACAAGGAAAGTCTCATGTCCTGTCAGATCAGTGGAGACACTGATCTGTGTGTTTTCTATGTCGCCTTGTGTCCAATAATCTTTGTATATGTTACGTGTTGCTTGTGATTGTTGTGTGAATAGTTTTTCAAATAATTTTTAAATATTTCAATAAAATACATTTTTTTTAACAAGAATAATAAAGCCACATTTTTGACAAAAACATACAAAAATAAATGTGATTATGGAATTTTTGTCAATTTATGAAAAAAAACCAAAAAAAACATACTACAATTTTAATTATGCAAACAGGGAAATCCCACACAGTTTATAATCCTCCTGTATTCCAAAACAAAAGAAGCATCGAGATATCACTTTTTTTTGCCAGGTTACCCTCCCATGAAAAAATGAATCAAAACAGAAGGTTATCACACTGACTTATATAAGCTCTTCATTTAACTGCTGATTAATTTTACGCAGAAGTCCAAGTAGAAGGTTTTTTTTTTTTTTTTTAAATTGCCATATGGCAGTTCTGCTTTATTTCCATAAAATAACAGACTGTGGATGTAAATTATATCAAGTAGAAAATGTTTTTAAAAGCTACAAATTCTGTTTACAAGAAAAAACTCCAATAATGTTTGGATACTGTACCACAGCACTGTAATACTGTAACACTGAAAGGAAGGAAAGAAATGTGTAGCTGTTCAGCTTCGAACCTGACATCATACATCTCCTGAGCATGGGGGCTGCTTTGACTGCTAGGATATTATTACGTAATGCTTTGCGAGGCGAGCCAAGGGCAAGAGAAGCTCCCACAATCAGTGGTTTTGGAAAGGTAGAGGGGGAACACATAGCAGTTTGGGCCTGCGGAGGAGCCTTCCTCCCACACAGTCAGGTTCTTGATTAATGTGATGCCAGCTCATCTCCACAGAGCGGGCCGCCCGCCTGACAACCAGATAATAACAGCTGGTATGGCACCGTGTCACAGGACGTCAACGCAGCGCTTCAATACTCGCAGGGGTCTGCAGCGCTGACCCTAATCTCTCTGGGTAATGTTAGAAAACCTTTTGAATGTCTAAAATCTGAGCATCTATGATAGGAAAGGAGCAACGTCGCAGGATTTATTTTCAACTGCATTCTCAGGTGAAATGCATCGTATTAAGACTGAAAAATCGCTTCCTTTCACTGAAAACAACCTCTGGGTGGTACTGACGAGTGCAAATAGCGTCCCATAAATCAGCGTCTCATGAAATCAGATCACCTCACATGCAATTCAGGTCAGGCATTATTTTTACATATGGGTTTTAAAATGTCACAAGACCTTGATGTTGTTTAGGATGTTTGTCGTTTATGCCAGTGTGCAACATATTTTTTTCTTGTTGCTGGGAATTTAGTTTTCTTACCGCTGTTTATTATTAAGATTATAACATATCATTATGACTATTACTGTTACCACCGTATTATAGCTTTTATGATCTATCTATCTATCCATCCATCCATCCATCCATCCACCTATCCATCCATCCATCATCTTATTATGCAATTGACTATCTTTTTAAATACCGTTTTTGCCATTTTCTTGTAGTATTTCTTGTGTGTATATCCAGTGTTGTTGTGCTTTTGGAACCTCAATGTCCAGACGACTCTGTCCAAAGGATTAATAAAATTCAATCTAATCTTAACTAATCTAAACTAAATCGTACAGGATGCAGCATGTCAGCATATAAATATAGAAACAGAATCACACCGGTTTGCTTGGGTGTTCAAATCTTTCTCCAGATTTTCATGTTTGGATCGTTTATGATGTTTCCAGTGTAATTGTTGGTTTCCTCCCACAATCCAAAGACATGCACTGATAGGTTAATCGGCTAATCTAAATTGCCCATAGGTGTGAATGTG
>JAQQZY010000002.1:13197542-13215758 GCA_030068375.1 Ostorhinchus rueppellii
TTAGAGTACTCGATTAATCGTAGAAATAATCGACAGAATACCCGATTCCAAAAATACTCGATAGTTGCAGCTCTAGTGGTGTTTACTTGATTGACTTGATACAAGGCATCGTCATGTGTCAATGACGCATCTTATGAGTTACTCCTATACAAGGGATGGAGATTTATTTATTTATATAAACTAGCATGCTGACCTGTGGGAAACCATAGGTCATACTGATGCCGATATCTAGGGACTGAAGTTAGTGAATGCACCATTCCTGTTTTTAGCTTCATTTCCCATCATGCAGTGTGGTACTGCACTTCTGGTCAACCATCATGGGGAACGCAATGTGACTGTGAGGCTGTTGTATTCCAAAATTATGAATATCCCCCAAAATATTGGTCCTATCAACATGCTGAGATATTAAAGTGGAGATGAGACTATTCCTCAAACGTAGGAACCAAATTGGCCAGTTAAAAACATCTCAGTTTCTCAGAACTGTGCAGACACACATACACAAATGCTCTGAGACCAGGGGTCAACAATTCTGGTCCTCGAGTGCCGGTATCCTGCATGTCTTAGATGTTTCCCTCTTACAGCACTCCTGACAGTTGTTATCAGGCTTCTGCACAGCTTGATGATAGGCTGATCATCACGTGTGTTGGAAGAGGACTATATCTAAAACAGGCAGGATACCAGCCCTCGAAGGCCAGGACTGGTTACCCCAGCTCTGAGACTTTCCAGTATAATGATTCAGGTTAATTCAGAAAATCATGAAAAATGCCTGAATCACAAAATTGGGATAATTCTGATAAAAGTCTGTGTCTTGTAATATATTAATTGTAATTGTATTTCTCCAGTCATATAAAGCCAAAGAGTTTTAGTAAAGAACGAATATTATTAAATCATATATACACTCTGGTTTTTGAACAGCATCATATTATGATTTAAAGCTGTAGGAGCTGAAATCAAAAGGCAAAAAAAAAAAAAAAAAAAAAGACACCAGAATCAAAACCAGAAGATGCACACCTTGCTCCTCCAGCTCTGTCCTACTGGTCCAATCCAAAATACCAAATATAAATATAGATGCCATTTCATGCCCTTATGGAAAAGTGAAGCCACTTTTCTAGGCTTCCATGCAAAGGCATAAGAGCAGAACAGAGCAGAGGACTCACATGTGGGTTGCATCTGACAGAATCTGATCAGTGATTGATATAGCTGTGAATCACATATTTAAACCCCTACCTGTATGAAAATAACTGTAATTAGCCTAAATTGAGGTGTCATGGGGGTGTAATTTCCATAGCACAAAAAAAAAAAAAAAAAAAACACAAGCAAGGAGTAGATGCAAGACACTAAAACAATAACAAACCGAAAGGTAGTAAAATAATTTTTGCTGAAGAACACTAAAAACTATCAAGTTCTTTGGAAAATGTGTTCATGTTCATTTAAGATTATGTGAAATACAATAAGATACTTGTATAGTTGTTGGGGTTTTTTTTTTTGTATTTCTTTGTCAAGGTGTTTGTATCAATGTTGTGATAACACATGGATTATAGATCATTCACTGGCCCACGTAGGTATTATCAAAACATTCAAAGCCAAAATACAGTAAAATGGTCCCCGTCAGTATTTCACTGATAAACGATGTTTCTAAAATCATATTATTGCTGCACATCATATTACTGATGTTGATGTTCAAGGCTGAACGCATTTGGACAAATTTATACAGAATTGAGTTCTTTAATCTACAGCAATGCATCATAATGGATAAGATTGTAAAAAGTCAGCTTTAATGAGAGCAGAAACTGAGTTTTCAGCATTGTGGCGATGCTTTTCAGACAGTTTATGAGGAGATAATTTACCTTCATCCTTTAACCCTTTATTGGACAAGTGACTATTTTTGGTCATTTCCAAATGCATTACAAGACAGTGCCAGCAACAGTTCCAGTGAGGACAGTGAGGGAACAATCTCAGGTCCAATGTGGTCTCCAGGGTCTGTAAGGTCCACCTGTGCATGAACAGTGAGTGGACCTGCTTTGTTCGGTACCAGGAAGTAATGGAACTAATGTAAGGAATGATGTTCAAAGGGTGGATGTGGATGTGGACGTGGACAGGGGTCTGGAGCAGCTTATGTTGGTCTAATGTTCTAGAAGTGATGTTCTGAAATACATGTTCCTTTCACCTTACATGTGTTTTTCTTGTAATTGTTTTATACTTACTTCTTATATTTAAAATTTTTTTGTCACCTATGGGTAAGTTCCTTACCCATAGGAACTTGATGGACCTCAATTTTCTACATAATAAAAAGGTTTGGAAAAAAAAGTAAGTGGTGCCGGGCACAACAAACCCTGCTAAACACAATTTGGTAAGAATTCAATCAATAGTTTTGTTGCTAAAGTGTTAACCTAATCAAAACAAAAACCTTGCCTCCCCTTTTGGAGGGTAATAATGTCATGTAGGACTGTGCAATTAATTGAATTTTGATCACAATTTCAATTTTGTTGTCAAACAATCTCAAAACTCATAACTGAGTTGAAATGATTTATTTTCCATTTTTCTTTAAACAATTTCTGAGAGACATGCATATGCAATACATTCCATTCCAAAACTGCTGTAAAGTAAATATTTGTAGCCAAAATTTTGTCACCAAAATTTGCAATTTGAATGTTTTGCATAAAGAATCAATAACAAAGTGTTTGGGAGAGCGAAATGCTGAATAAATGCATTGTGAAACTCAAAATTAATCATTTGCATAATCGTGATTTCAATATTGACCAAAACAATTGTGATATTGATTTTTTTCCATAATCGAGCAGCCCAAAGGTCATGTTATGTCCTCCAAAAACAGACGAAGGATGAAATTTTGAATTTCAGAGTATTTCTATGAGTGTCCTATAAAGGGTTAAAAATCCACAAGGTGAGGAAAAACATGTAACATGAAATGTATATAAAGTTGTCTGACAAATGTAGTGGAGTAATATATATATATATATATATATATATATATATATATATATATATATACACACACACACACATATATACATACACACACACACACACACACACACACACACACACACACACAAGTACAAAGGTGTGGAAAATGGAAATGCAGTACTTGGGTACTGTAGTTGGCAGGTGAGTGGAGCTGGAGGACTCAGACAGATCGCATCAGAAAGCGACTGTGACAAAGCTTTCCACAATGATCAGTAGAAAAAAAAAAACAGACATCTTTTCATTATTAGACCCCCCATCTTTTCATTTAGCATCCAGTCAATTTGGAGGCAGCCTGCTCAGCGTCTTTGCACAGTCAGGAGAGCTTAGAGCCACAGAGCTGAACGACAACAGCTGACTCATGCACCCATGCCCCCCCCCCATCCACAGTGAGGGATTCTAACCCTGCACTTTTCCTTTCTGATTTGTGCATTATGCATAAGGGTTGCTGCTTCTCATCTTGTTCAGAGTAATCACACTGATGAGAACAATAGGAGCGACTGGTGCTGAGAGCAAACATTCGGAACAGCACTGCCACTTTGACTGTGTTCTTCCTGTAGCATCGACCATATGCTCTTGTTCCGCGTTTAGTCTGTTATTGAGTTCCCTACTCAGTCTGTTATCATCTCACTCCCGCTTGAACTGATTGGATATAAACTCCCAAACTGAGGCTTCGTTGTAGTTTCTGCAAAATGGCCATTTACTGAATAAAGCTTGATTTCTAAAGCTTTTAACAAATCAAGAGTGTGATGTAGAGTGGTTACCCAGCAGCAGTACCACAGTTATGTAAGCTGCAGACAGATATATTTACATTAATTTGTACTGAGAGCCTTTCATTAGATGGATAACCCACAGAGGACTTCCAACTAGCAGCAGTGAATTAGTTACTTCTCAAAAATACTGAAAAACCCATTATAATCATTTGCTCAAAATGGCTGAGTAGAGAATTAGGAAGCGTTTCTAAACCCCTGCTTTTTATGCTTCAACAACTGCATTTCCTCGAGACATAAATGAGCATCAAACCAGGTCTGACGTTTCTTCATTAACACACAGTTTATCAGCATCTCCTGTGACATGAAGTTGCTCTGCCCGTATTTCACATCTCACTGAGTTTTTGTGCTACATGGGTAGGTTTAGGTTCTGGGAGATTGTTGCAGGCTGGAGGCTCCAATTCTGAGGCAGCTTTTAAGTAATTGTTTGTCACAGAAAGCAAAAAGTACCAAACATCCAGGTCGGCTTGAAGTTAAAGAGCAATGATCTCCCAGAGGTGGAAGGTAGTACTTTTATAGGTAATTTCCGTCAGAAAATATAGATTATGTGACAATAGGAAAAATGCCTGGTTTCGTTTGTCATTATTCTCCGTTGTTTATTTCATTGTACTCCATTTAACATTTCGACAATTGTATTTGTCATTTGTTGTTGATGCGTGTGTAACTGCTGGATGTGCAATAATTTGCCCCTACGAGATAATAAAGTACCTTAAAGCCTGAATGCAGTGTGTGTTCAGACGGAGACAGTGTTTTGTTGTACATTTACTGTAGCTTTTTATCCATTTTATTTTTTTGCCACTTTGTTACAAACCGCTAAAACACATGAAGTTATCTTTAATACAGTATATTTCCACACCTAATAAGACTGACCATAACATTTACTTCTTCCTATTACAACTATTTACTTATAGAGCCACAATTACTCGAATAATTGGAGTACAAAAAAAAAATCATTGAATTATTGTTTTTGTGTTCAGTGTTCCTTTAATTATTAATTTCATTTAAGTTGTCACTTACGTTCCGCCTGGGGATCGTGTTCTGCAGTGACTGTAAACAGCGAAGTATGTGACTCAGAAGACATAGCATCAAAAAGGTGATGCAATGGAAAAGAGTGAGGAGACCGTTCATGAAAGGCAAAAGGTGTCCAAAGCTTGGGTTCACTTCAAACTTTAAAAAAAAAACTAAGAATTTTGTGCAATTTGTGCAAGTACACATCCGAAGCCAGCACAAGATAAATGCCTGTCTTTCACTCAACAGTAGCCTAACAGTAGCTGATGTAACATGATTACTAACTGAGAAACACTGCAGCGCTGGTTAGAACATAAGCGATGAATTTGTTGTCTATAATAATGAGTCTTGATGACAGCTTCGGTGAGTCTTGATTAATCGCTGAAATATACGGTAGAATGCTCGACTTCAAAAAGAATAAATAGCTGCAGCCCTACTTCCTTGTAAATAATGAAGTACTCATTTTATTTTACTGCATTTCCTTTTCCATCACTGTATTTTACTTAATTTAATTTTATACAGGCCATTCCTCCCCCACAGCCATCAGACTCTACGGTAGTTTCCAGTACCACCCCCCCATATCAAACCATGAAGATGTGTAGCCATGAGGGTGTAAACATGTAAATAATACTGAATTTGTAATTCTAATTCTTTATTTGGATAAATATTTACATAAACACATTTCTTTTCTACATTTAAATTTTTTACTCATTTGTGTGTGTGTGTGTGTGTGTGGGGGGGGGGGGGATTCTCTTTTTCGCTACACTTGCTTGTTGTATGTTGCTGCTGTTAACTGAAATTTCCCTATAGTGGGATAAATAAAGTCTTATCTTATAGTGTATTGATAACCTCGTCAATTAGAATTAGCCTGAGTGAACAAATTCAGTTCTTTAAGTTCTTTAATTTTACCATCACCTGAAAATTAAATAAGAGAAGAAATACAGTACGAGTAAGTACCTGTTCTTGTAGATGATATAATTCCAAATGTAATGTGAAATTGCGATTTCAAGGTCATTCCATGTTAAGTACATAATTATTGAGTTTGCACTACAATATGAAACAAGATTTCTGCGTTTCTGTACAGCGGGGAATTCTATTAAAAATAAATCCAACACTGGTTGCAAAGACTGAAAAATTGCAGGATTCTGTGCAATTCTTGTTTGCAAAAAGATATAATAACACTCCTCAAAGTGAGATCCTGAAAAATGCGTAGGTTGTTTTCATACTGGCAGCGAAACTCACATATCCAGTTTCCAACATTTCCAACCATTCCCAGCTGAGACTGTGGCGTGGTTCACATACGACCACACCTCGATCACTGCTGTCAAAGCAGGTGTTTCGCATATGTTGCATCATATAATGACATCAGTACATCAACAAAACACTCCGACCATGTTCGAGAAGTCTGGTAAGTATCAGAGAAGTGCTTATTTCTTTAAACATTCTGGACAGTGAGAGAATCTGATCTTGGTTTAATGGAACTGAGGAATCAATTCTGTGCTGGATACCAGGCAGACAAATGCCTCCAGCTGTCTGAGAAACAATGTCCTGCAGTCTGCTGGATCAGGAGGAGGTGAGGAAAGCCAAATCTGTTTGAACCGCACGTAAAAACATCTTTATTAAAAGGAAACCCATAATCAAGCTTTGCTAACGCCCTTAAAATGACACAGTTATGTTAATATCTGATGATCTGGGACAGTCTTATGATGCTGTTGACTTTCAACACCCTGTCATGGGACTAGTCACATACAGTCACCACTCTGTTTTTTATAAAAGGACCGAATCTGAAACTGAATCGTTTTACTACCCGTCAACTAGGTCATACCACACTGCTGTCATTTAATTTTTTAATTTTTTTTTTTTTTAATCATAACTCAGTAAGGCATCTCTTGTTAAAAGGTTGTCACTTTTCTAAGGCTTCAAGAGTAGGGGTGTCTGGCACTAAACTCACTTTCAAGGTACATGGAAAAAGTAAAAACTGAAACAGGCCAAAATCCAAACAGAACCTGTAGTACCAGCAGTGGAAAAAAGGATTCAAATGCCCTTAAAGGTACAGTGGGTACCTCCCCTAAACCTAGGTGGCAGCAAATACCTGAATCAATGCAATTTCTCTGTTCTGGTGTTGCGCTTACCTAGCCGCTGGCACTTTGGGACAAAAAGCACTGGCTGTATCTTTTACCATTTTTGAATACTTTGTTTCCACAACCTGCCAAAATAGCAAGCACCTCAACTTGTCTGTCATCACTTAAATCAACCTGGCCTCACAGAATTCTGTGAAATGACCACGGAACTCTACCTCAAAACCCGTGGTGGTACCATGGAATCGCCAAACTTTCCATAATGAGTCGACAGAAGTGATATCAATGCAAGTCAGTGACAGGCATCAGCCGTGGTCCACACACAGATACCCTTTTTTTAAATATAACCAGGCGTGTGCTATGAACGATGAGTGATCCAGATGCAGTGGTTTTTTTTTGTCTGACAGAGCAATACTATATTCAATTATAATCAATAATTAGATTGATTATTGAAAAGACCACAACAAAAAATCTTAAACACTGTACCTTTAAAATGTAATAAAATGTCAAATATTTGCAGTAAAATCTTTTTTGTGTTTCCAAAGGTCTGGCATCATCAGGCAGATGCAGAGCAAAAAAAAAGAAAAAGAAATTATTGACAGTTTCAACACGTCATGGATGCGTTCCATTATTTTGCTGAAGCGTTCACTTTTGACCTCGACGGAACAGAGTACATGCAGAAGGGAGTGGGTTTGGAGAGTGGAACAAAAGTGTTGTTCAGACTGAAGTATTGTGGCAGAGTTCAATGACTTATGAGTGATTCTTAACGCAATACATCACAAATACATTGGGCATTCAAAAACCTTTAGTCCACCACTGCATATAGAATGACAACAGGGTCAGATCACCAAGTTTCAGACTGTGGCCTTTAACTGGACTGTTGTGAAAACAGTATCTTAACTTGCATATAGAACAATATCACATACAGTTCTTTAAGGTCATTCAATAATTATCAAGCCTCATTCACACAAAAACATTTCTCTGAGCTTCTCTCCATGTGACAAATCTTGTACTTCTCTTATTTGGTCAAAATCCTCTCTATCCCACTCATTCTTAATTCTGTTTCTTTGTCTATTTGAGCACAATGTCACACTGTTAAGAGCGTCCATTTACATGTATTCACCTTAAACAAACAAAACAATGTCTAGGTCCCACTCTTGTGTGAAGCACTTTGTAACATGTTGTTTAAAAAAGTACTATATAAATAAAGTTTTACTTAATTACTCTAACAGTTTCATTTATATTAATAGATAAATAAAGTACATCTAATCGATTTATCTCAAACTGGGAAATCCCAACTGGGAATTAGAGTATTGAGCCCAAATAAAACATACAAGAAGTCAACTTTTAAAGAACACTGAAATATCCTGACCTTTTTAACTAATCAACTAATCCATTACTCGTTCACATCCTTAATAATTACCTAAAAAAATAAATCCAATGTCAATCAATGGTGTTTGAACTTCATCTTACTTGTATATATTTTAAAACTTATCTAATTATCTTGTTTTGTCTCTTTTCCCTGACTTTCTGAAGTGATCATTTATGAAAAGCTGAAGAATAGACAAGCAGATGTGTAAATGTCTACATTATACTATTTATTTCCATCAATAAAGCACTAAAATATTATTGATGAGTCCATTATTTTCACATTCTATTCAGTTCATGTGTTTCTCTCAATTACTACAAGTCATGGCCAAGAACTGATAGCAACGACCTTGATTTTTAACCTTCCAGCGTCAAAATATAACCGGTTTCTCAGAGTTCAAGTGTGCGTTTATACCAAATTCACAGAAACTTCCCCCGAGGCCTTCCTGAGATATCATATTTTCAAGATAATGGAGACGACTCTTATAGAAACGCTGCGGAAGTATCTAAAAATGCTTCTCCCAGACATATACAACCACACACATATCGTCCGTTGAGATCTGGGCATATGATCATACAGTCACCCTGATGAAAGCCACATGACAAAACAAAGCATTTACGCCTAAAAATGTTTCAACGTCAACCGCGATCCTATAAATAAGGAGGTAAAATGTCGTCTGTCTGTTCAATCAGGCTTCAATCAGCCTGGTTTACTCTGCGCCATGATCTATTAATGATTTGCAAAAGTGTAAACACTGCACACTTGTTTTCTGGCTTGCACACATACCTCAGATAACTATTCCAAATCCCCAAAGCTCTTCCCAACCCAGACGAGGTGTGCATTCCTGGCCAGCTATCCAATACTCACAAAGGAATCTGAAATTTCATCCTTTTCAACACCCTCCCTCTTCCCCCACGCCACCACTCGGGCCTCCGGAGCTCACCCCAGTCACTCCACCGCCTCAGTCCTCACACATAGAAACACGACTGTCCATCAACATGTGCATAAACCTCGGCGCACGTGTCTACAGATCACCTGGATTTCAGCAAAGACAGGTAAATGTGTCCAGTGAGCGATGACAGCACAGCATAGATAAACATATATGAGAATAGGTTCTGTTGTTATAGTTGTAGTCTTTCAGTTTGGGTTTTCTTCGCTAATGGGACCTAGATTTACACACTGCTGCTGCTGTAGAGGAGCAGAAGGGGTGCAATAAAGAACTCGAGGAAAGATTTACTTTCAAACATAAGGCTTGTGAATTTTTGACGCGTTACCATATGGTGGAAGGTTGTGTGATATAGTAAGAAGAGGAGAAAAGTAGTAGTATCAGTAAAGATGGATTGGGTTTCCTAAACTATTTTTTGTTTGATGCGTAAGTGGTACTATGTTATAGTCTTGTAGGATTTATTTTAATATCATCATCATCATCATATTATTGTGGTTCTTATAATGGATCGTACAGTTGTGGAAAAAATGATTTGACCGTCCTTGTTTTCTTCAATTTTTTGTTCATTTTAATGCCTGGTACAACTAAAGGTACATTTGTTTGGACAAATATAATGATAAAAACAAAAATAGCTCATAATAGTTTAATTTCAGAGCTGATATCTATATATTTTCCAGGGTTTTCTTGATAAAAAACAAAATCACTTCAGTTCTGGCATTAATATCTATGGCATTGTACTGACAAAAACTTTTAGGCATTCTATGTTTTCTTTTCTGTCTGTTTTAGTCACATGATACACACAGGAGTTGGTATTTTTTTGCGCAACCTTAGTTTCTGATGACTTTTGATGGTTTAATAATTTTTCCTGTGACGGTACATCAGGGGTGTTAAACATACAGCTCTTTGGCCAAACCTACCCACCAAAAGTCCCAATCTGGCTCGTAGGATGAATTTTGGAAAGTATGAAAATCATCCAAAGATATTAACAGTCAGTAGTGTCAAATTCAGTTTCGTTCCAAACTTTTAACAATATTATGCTCGTTACTAATGCTTTGTGTTTGTAGATCCACTGTGATCCATCGCGCATATTGTTAGTCTTATAGCACCACTGCAGAAGTCATATTTTTGGCAAAATTATATCTGAATAAAATGAGGCAGCAGTGCTTGAAGAGTTAAATTAGGCAGATATCACAATTTGGCCAGAAATATGACTTGGGCAATGACGCTATGAGGCTAATGATTATAAATGACAGTCTAACTTTAGCCATAATATTCTTACATTTTCATTTGTTTTCCTTGTTCAGGTTATTCACAGTTTTGTGAAAATATACAATGTAAATGTAAACATTTTCATAATTCAGAGTTATTTATAAGTTATGTTGTATGTTATATACAATGCAATCTGGGGAGGGGCTCATTTTATCTCATAATCCATTCACATATAAGAAAGACAGTATTTAAGCAATTCACAGGTTGAATTTTTTTTTTTTCAGTATATATTTATTATAATAGTTCTTATAAACAAGTCAACCCACTGAGAATGGAACAAACCACAATCTGGTGAAACTGCAAAACAAAAATTAAAAATGTACTTACCATCTGACTGAGTATTAGGCTCATGTGTATTAAATGTGACTTCCTGCTTTTAAGGATGTACCGATATATCAGCCAGATATACATCAGTAATAGCTGACATTTGCTTGCCTAATGTTGGTCTTATCTTAAAAGACATCTTTACCCAATGGTGGTGGCAAATACTTATTCACCCAGGTATTTTAAGGGTTTTTTCATACATTTTCATGTTAAAATCTGTTCATTCAACGATAATGTGCTGAAGGGTGGAAAATGGTGACTATATGTATATTTAAAACGAATAAATCTTTATTAATGGGGGCTAAATAACAACAAAAATAAAATAAAGGGCCAGAATGAGTTATTGGACAGGAATATTGCAGTTTTCTTGTCTCAATTTAACATTTTTGGGAATAAAATGTCTGTATTTTTCAATGTGTCCACAGTAGATCTCAATAAAATCTGACTGCATTATGTTTACACCATCATATTGTAAAAAGGTTTGACAAAATGTTACAAAAGGCTGAAATGAAAAGTGTTTTGTGGTCAAGGCTGTTAAAACTGCAAAGTGAAAAACACTATTTTACACCTAAGCTGGGGCATTAACACCTCTTGATGGGCTTCATTGTTTTTATCTTGTAGAAACGTATAATATTTTGCAGATTTATTAAAACAAAGTTAAGTCTTACTTTTGCCCACGTGGACATCAGTATCACCAGATCTTGGCTCTGGAAGCAACTATCCGGCTTCTCAACTGGAATTACTGACTTTCACAGTAAATAGCTCAAAAAAGTAAAATCAATCCCCCTTAAATATTTTCTGTGGCTAGTCTGAACTTCAATTCCAGTTTATTGATTGATTACTTGGAGTTCGATGCTTACTTCATCTGTTATCCAGTGTAAAAAAGAAGTCAAAGATATTCAATTCTAACAGGAAGGAGGGTTGTGGGTGGATGGGGGGGGGGGGGGTCCAAAATTCCACTATCTACCACTACCACTAAATGTCTTAAGTGGGATGCAGTAATATGAATGAGTTATGTATGCCCACATGAGCACGTAGGCACGTCCACACACAAATAAACCCTTGCATAAACACACAACCAGCCTGTGATGTGGAGACAAAGACTGGCCCCAGATTGCTGAGTCATCTTTGCAGCCCCACTAGTGCTGCTGTTTCTCTTCATCTGCTCAACTGGACTTGATGCGTCACACTGGGAGGCTTTCACCCCCCTTTTTCCTTTCCTTTTCTTTTTTTTTTTTGTTTCTAAAAACGTGGCCCTAATCTGCAGTGAGTTTTCCACAGCCGTGCACCACATGAAAAGCATGGGTCGCTTTCATTTAGCGTCCCTTAACCCCAATAAGCACGGCCGCCCAATGTGCAACAGTCAGAAAGTCAACACAAAGGAGAAGAAAAACCCACAAAGCTCCGTGGCTGAAGGAATAAAATGTCTTGGTTGGTTTTACTTGAGAGTTAAATGTGTGCAGCTTTGAAATCTCTGTGAAATCACATGGTGACACAAGCAAAAGACACAAATTACTGTCTTCCACGACCATCGTTGAATGTCGTCTTGACAAACATCTCCATTTTTCTGTGTATCTCTGACTTTGTGTCGTCTCACAATTTACAACATTACCAAAGGCCAGTGACTGTAATTTACATAAAATAGACATTAAAATTTAGTAGACAGCTGGTAATGCTACACTGTCATGTAAAATGATGACTTTAAGAACCAAACAATACTTATGTTCAACGAAAGCTGCCGTCCTAAATCTAATTACGTCTCGGGCTTGATTTATGCCACTACTTGCAAACGTTATCAACAATCATTCTCAATAAACTATAGAGGCTAAGTTCTAAACAACCGTTTGATAGAGCCATCAGAAAATCACGATTTTCATTTGTCTACTAGGAAATATTCAAGCAGCAGCATCAATTTCTTCCGCTGACACGCTGCGAGAATAAAACACTGCCAAGAAACTTCAAATCCTGTTTCCAATTTTAATCCACGGCCATTCATCATTCCTGAAGTCTTTGCCCTTTGAAAAGAAATAGAAACTTGTCCAGAGGCAACTGAAGAATAAGTGAGTCCTCGGTGGAGATCAGGCCAACAGCAGATCCACATAAAGTCACACCTAGGCTAAAAGGTTGTTTGTCCCGTCAGCAAAAAAAACCCCTGTGTTTGGTTTGACCCACATGACTGGGTTAATTCCACCTATTTAAAGCAAGCTCTTTTGTCCTGAAGGCAGAAAGGGAGGCATGTAAGAGGGCAGGAGGCCGACTGGTTGTTTAAAATGCACAAAAATCACAAAAAGTAGAGGACCGCAGACAAAACACAGCAGCAACCTTCAATAGAGGAAGAAAGAAAGTAAGAGGAGCATGAATGTTTATGTCTAGACACCAAATCCTTGATGATACGCCACATCTGAAGTGTTAACCCCCTCTGATGGCATTGAATTTGACCCAGTACGGGTAGACGAAAAAAAACTACAAGTATCAAGTTTGTCTGAACAAGACACAGGCTTGAACTGGTGGGCTTCACACAGGAGAAAGGCAAACTGAAAGGTGAAACTGGCTTTTATCTGGAGAACTGTGGCTCACGACCTTTGCTGGCAGGGATGTACTTTACTGATGCATCACATTACACATGCACTGAATGAAGAACAACTGGTAACTGGCAAATCTGGGAGTAAACGGTGCTTTGAATATGTATTTCTATGGATGGAAATAAATTCAGCGCGTTTGTTAAGATAAAAATACACCATGACACGTTTCTGAGAGAGACAATCAATGTAAACAATGAATGATGCTCCTAGTTGTGATTCAGTATGAAGTAGATTAATACACAGTTGTTTTTTTGTTTCATCAACCTTCTGTTGGATATATGGAGTAAAGACGATGAAATCTTCACTTATGGCTTCGACACTTCTAAAATACCAGCTAGTTGGTAGAGTAACAACAGAATATAATAGAGAATCAACAATAATGACTTGTACAATAGAAGATTCCCCCATGCTCATGCACTTTCATTAAGTTTGCGTTTGAGTCTGTTTTCTGCTGGAGGCTGGCATTTGGTGAAATCAAGGTTCAAGGTATTTTTGGCCCTGTCCATATGAAGACAGTTTCGGTCATTTACGTAAAAGTTTTGTATCGGAGAGGCCTTTTGTCCACACAAAAAACTGCGGTTTTCAGTCACTGAAACGACAACTTTTTGAAACCGGGTCCCAGAGTGCATAAATTTGAAAATGCCAGTTTTGCTTCTTTGTCTGTACGACCAAACAGCAACTTTTCTAAGACAATGATGTCATAGCCCCACATCTTGAGCCTTTCACCCTGGAAGCAAGACGCCACTTCACAACAACAATGGTGATCTACAGAGTAGTGCCCATGCTGCAACAGCTACTGAGCTTACTGAAAATATTCCATCAAAATATTCAGCGACTGCAATGAGCAACAAACAACCATAGCTAACAATATTCATCATTACATGCTCTTGGATCTACGAAAAGGGATCAAAAAGGGGCATCTAGAAGGGACTAGACCTGGTAGAACCAAGTAGGCTTTATGCGCATGCTCCACGTCTTCTCTATTTTTTGGAAGACCAGTACAACACATACAGACCTGGCATTTGTACTACATTGTTTTCAGTAGTTTCATGTGGATGCAGATATTTCCTGAAACGACTGTGTTTATGTAACACTTTTCTTGAAAACGACAAAGAAAAAGATCGGATAGGAAAAGATGCCGTTTTATGTGGATATGGCCTTTATTGATACCCGTAGGTAGATTTGTTCTGTAGTCTGCAGAGTGCATCTCACACGTTACACAAAACATTAAAAACAACAGAACACATTCAGGGAACAGATTACAAACGGGTACTCCCAGTGGCTGACTGATCATGGTTAAAAGAGACTAAAAAAATAAAACTCATTAGATATTACTAAAAATGCCAATATAAAACCTGTTAAAAGCATGATTAAAAGCATAATATAATACAAGGGACAATAAATGATAATTGAGTTAAGATCATGTTAAAACAAGCCAGACCTCAAGAATTAAAGTAAAGTGACGTCCATGTCTCTTACAACTGCCTGAGTATCTTATATTAGTGATTACATCTTATGCACAAGGGACATGTACAAATAATCTAATAGTCCATTTATAGAAGCAAAGCATCAAAGCCTCAATGTCTTTTAAGAGCCAAATCATTTCTATTTATGGCAGGATGTGATTTATAGCAAATGTATATGTGAGATATATAAGGAATATAAACCAGTAGGACTGTTGGATCTATGGATCAGGTCACCTCTTCATACCAATAGTCTGGACTGTTCAAAACAACTAGAACAAACTATCAGTAACTCTTACATTTGGCCCAAATGCAGACATTAACAAATCCAACTTGAGAATATTTTTCTTTTCACGTGTCTATGAATGAGCTCTTACACTTACACTCTTTTCTTATCACACTGTAAGTTTTCATTAATTCTTATTCTGTGCAAGTTTGAAGTTCTGAATATTCTTCTAATCATTTTAATCAAGATTTTCTAACAATAATTCATCTTTTTATTATGGTTTATATCCTCTAATCTCCTCTAGTTATATTTTGATCTTCTGTTGTTTATTTCCTCTGGATGTTCCTTGAACTTGTGGGGAGTACAATTAACTGCCTTTGTGTATGAAAATTGAAAATATTCTGTATGAATTAACTTGCCTTTTACTTCATAGAGACATGGAACTAATGTTTATGGCACTTTTTTCTTTTTTTTTTTTTTACCGTTTTAAAACGAAATTATGAAACAGTACACATGTGGTTCACCCACTTCATTATTATCATCCTGATCTTTATTTTGGTTTAGGTGGAGGGCACAAGTTAATGATGACGTTACAATTAAAATAATAGACTTAGGCTAGTTTGATTATTCAACTTCAAAAAGATCATTAAATCTTCTTACTGCAGAGTGATTTCTCTGTAGAGGTCAGGATTCGATAAAAACTCTTACACTCGCTCCCAAGGTCTTTTCTGCTCCACGACAACGCCAACTACCATTAGAAACAGTCTGCTCAAGTAAAAACAAAAAAAAGCGCCAGACTCCAACACAAACACTGTATAAACATACTGAACCTTTAAGAAGCCAACATAATATCAATAAGGAGAAAGAAATGATAATGGCATGGTTACCACAGATGTTATTATGTACATTTATTATGGATTTTTATACTGACCATTTTATTCTGTCTACAATTGTTTTATCTGTGTGTTTAGACCAATCCAGTGCCATTTCGTTTTTACATTCCATCTATGAAGATAATATTTAATGGTAAATAAAGAGTCTAAATCTGGTTAGTTTGGGGGGGGGGGGTTACACACAAGGATTTTCTAAATGTGGAGATTTTTTATCTGTTACAGACCCCACACATGAAGATAAAAATATTAGGCATTGAATAGTTTTGATCGTACTGTGTGTGGTGTGCTCCGATAATCCCAACACACATAATGATTCGGTGCCCACACCAATCTAGAATCTAGTCCTCCACGCCAGAAATCAACAAAAACGAAGAAGAAATAAAGCAACAACTCAAAAACCCAACATGTGGTTTTGGTTGTGGTACGACTTGGAGACGATGAATAGACATTCTCGGGCTTCGCACAGTTCCACAAACTGACCCACAGAACTTTATGTTTCAGGTCGGCCATGCTTGTTTTTATTTACACCCGCTTCCTTATTCCTCAGTCAGTTCCCCTCTTGATTGGCTACTTCTGTTCCACATAACAATTCAGAGTCATCTCATGAGTCTGAGGCTTTTCCCACTTTTGATTTTTGGTCGTAAATATTGAACATGTTTAATATTTACAATTGTCGGCGCAGACCCATTTCAGACTTGATTACCAGGACAAATTCACTGTTAACACACCTCAGACCACAGGATAATCTTATAAGACATAAGATAATCTGGCATTTGCTGTCCTTTGTCAGGAAATGGTAAAATTGGGACAAAAACAGTACAATTATCTCTTACATGTGTACCCTCCTTTAGTTCATATCACCTATCCTGAAGTCCACTGACCTAAGATTTTCCTATCATGCAGGCCTTCACTATATCCAACTGTCCAACTGTATCCATTGAATCTACTACAGACAGGCCCTATATGAGTATAGACTTAAACATAGTATGCCGTTCCACCACATGCACCAAGAACAGCTTCAGAGCTCCTCAGCATTGATTCTTCAGCCTGTGAACTCCACTGAAGGGAAGAACACCATTCTGACAAAAAAATATTGACAAACTTTCCACCCTCAGTACCGTTCAGTGAGCCGTTGCATCCTATAGATTGGTTTTGTCATCACTGAAGAGACCACTGAGGTTCTCTCTTCATTTATCACCCATCTGACAAAAAAAATAAAATAAATAAACCTCAGGTGCCAAGACACAGGACTAAAAATAATGTAAACCAATGATCGTTTTTTGATTTAAATGCCAAAAGCCTGGTTAAATCTGCGCAGACGCATGATGAAATTGCACAGAGAGGATGTAAACCCATGTCTGAACCAGCTCCAATGTATTAACACACGACTGGCGAGTACTATCATCAAACAGAGCTGTTTGTCTTTGACTTGGCTAAAGAATTTGGCAAGGCTTGTTGCATTCATTCACTAACCAACACGTTAAATTAAAAAAAAAAAAAAAAAAAAAAAGCTGGAAGGAGTGTTCAAAAGCTAAATGAACTAAATGAAAACCATAACTTTTATTGAGTTAGAAACTGGCTTGCATATATTTGGCTCAGTTGGATGATGCTCCCCACTGTGGAGCTTTAACCTCGATGCAAATGAGCAGTCATAATACAGGAATAATAAAGTTTTACAGCCTTTCATTCCTTAGTTTCATCCCCCCCCCCCCCCTCAGTCATCGATGCTAGACTGTACCTGAAATCCAGCATCTTTACCACCAGTGAGATTTAAACATTATTTGTGTACAACACTCCCTGGGATGCTTTTACACTTGAGAGGGCGATAGCACATTCAGCAAAGTGTTTGTACTGCTCAGAAACAAGCTTGTGTCTTTGTTGTCCAGAGAATTAGGATCCAGTTTTTAGCTGCTTCAGAGTATTTCTTTCATGAACCAGGCTCTTCTCTACTATTATAAAGGCTTTCAGGCAGCATCTGAGCTCTTTTGTAACCATGCAAGATAAATTAATGTAAAATCAGGTAGGAGTAGAGCTACGAATCTTCACTGGCCTCACATTTAAATTTGATTAAGACTCTGATTAATGACTTGAATGAGCTTCACGTTTATCAGTTAACATGAACAGTGAGGTAAACTGAGCTCCCATTTACAGTGCCTTGCAAAAGTATTCGGCCCCCTTGAACCTTGCAACCTTTCGCCACATTTCACGCTTCAAACATGAATATATGACATTTAAATTTTTTGTCAAGAATCAACAACAAGTGGGACACAATCGTGAAGTGGAACGGAATTTATTGGATAATTTAA
>JAQQZY010000002.1:13409185-13429826 GCA_030068375.1 Ostorhinchus rueppellii
GGTACAGGTGGAAAAGTTTGGAAAAGGTGGACCTGTGCAGAACTCTGGTACTGACCCTGTTCACAGCCTGGGCTCCTCCACTGATTTTCCCTCTGAAGCGACGCATTTTACAAACTCTCAGACCAGTTTAATTTGAAAAAGTAACAAACCTATTCTGAGAATGTAAGGAGTATGAAGTACAGATATTTATGCAAAAATGTAGGGAGTAAAAATAAAAAGTTGGCATAAAAATAAATACTCAAAGTACAGATATGAAAAAAAACTACTTAAGTTCAGTAAAAAGTACTTATACCTCAGTACTTCCCACCTCTGCTGATGTGTGTATCAGCTGCATTAATGATACAAAAAAGAATCCACAGTCGATAGTTCAGATGTCTACTGAATAAAAAAAAAAGTGTCCAAAAACATTTGAAATAACAGCCAAACAAAAGGGGGAAAAAACAAAGGTCACTCTTGTATTTCCAGTTAAGTCCTAAACTACATTACCAACTTATGTAGAGCATCTGGAAGAAAATAAGCAATTTACAATTAAAAAAGAAACTAATTACAATAATAACATTCCCCTCCCTCATACACATGAGACAGTCAGACTCCATCACAACATTAAACCCATCTGTTCAAACTGCCTGAACACTGAACCCTACACCTGTTTTAGGTTGATGTTTTGTTTTTTTATTACATTTCATGCTGTTATATTATGTTTTTTGTTTTATATAAGTAAAGTCAACTCCAAACTTTTCACTATGTTTTAGGGTGAAAAAAGTAAAATTACCTTAAGAAAACATTTACATCTGCAAACAATGTGAATAATATGGACAAACTGAAAAAATAAGTGTCATTTTAACAATATTCTGCTTCAGTTTATCATTTACACAGGTACGTTATAACTTACAGATCCCAGTGGATCTACAAATATACAAAACAGTCAGTAATAAATAATAATATTGTTAAAATTACACTTCTCAAGACATTTGATTGTTTATGTTTCCTCAGATTATTCACGTTTTGCAAAATTATACTTTATTTTGGTGTAAATTCATGAAAATGTTTATAGAGTTGTGAGTATGTATTGGATATTATGGTAGTATTTTACTGATTTGATCCACTTGAACGAAAATGACTGTTAATATCTTAGTTTAATTTTTGGGGACTGGCCCCTTTGGCGGGCCGGATTTGGCCCCTGAGCCGCATGTTTGACACCCCTAAGCCATTTTGGCATGTTCGAAAATTTAGCTAAAGTCATTTAATTCTCTCACGTTCCACGTCTGACTGACCTTGTTGTTTATATGCCAATAAGCATCTGTTATAACGGTTTTGATTAAAATTGCTAGTAAATATCCAATCCAACTTTATTTATAAAGCACTTTAAATCACCCACAGTGGACCAAAGTGCTGTACAGAACACTAGAAACACAACACAATTGAATAAAAGCATTAGAAAAATTAAAATCAAAGAAATAAAACAAGATAAAATATAAAACAGAACAAATATTAGCATCATATATTCAAGAAATGGTTCAGTTTTTGTTTCCTGAAAAATCAGACAAAATGACTTAGGTGATTATTTTAAGAAGGCGCTTACATTTACCCCCCTCCTGAAAATATTTAGAATCTCTCCATTGAACAGAAACACAACTGATAAACAGATTTCACATCCTTCTTGGAATACTTGGGTCACAGTTAAAGGGGGCTCCAGTTGTCTTTCAGGTGAAGTTCCATAATCCTGCCACTAGATGAAGCTGCTTACCCATGTTGTTGAAGTTGGCTGCTCCTTCAACCTTCTATTATTATAATAAGTGTCTCTGGTTTTCTGTCCGGGATAAATTAGTTGGAACAAAAACACGTAGTTTGATCAGATAATTATCTCTCACTTATTTATTAGAAGACAAAAAAAACAAACAAAAAACAAAACATTTCTTATTTTAGTTGAACTTGTTTTTAATATATCTGCTTTGGAAAGAGGACTGATAACATTTAATATCATATGCATATATATTTACTCGCATGTATTATTTAGGCTATATGTAACTCAGTAAATAAGTAAGATGCACAGTTTATATATTATCATATTAGTACCACAGCGATTTTTTCCCTACATTAATCAGTGTTTTACAGCAATTTACGCACGTAACAAGTTAAAACTACATATATTAAGTAAATCAAGAAACCATTATTTTATTATTATTATAAAATCGTCTACTTAATTCTTCTAGAAAATCCGATTTTCACTTCATTTTCTTGCTGTTCTCAGTACTTTCTCCTCTTTCCTTTCCATGCTTGGGTGTTTTACGCAGGCTATATTCATCTCTATCTCACTTTTTATTAAAGTTTTCAGTCTCCGTTTCCTGGGGGATGTGAAGACACCTTTTTTTTTATTGTGTTGCTGAGTTAAACAGCAGCTCTGAGGGGATGGTTACCTGTCCGGGGTGATTGACATCCTCTTCCACTAGCGGGGACGACGCGCCGCTCTGCACAATGAGAGCTGGAAAGGCGGTGGGAGGGCGCGCAGGAGCACCGCTATCCAATGGGATCAGTGATGGGAGGGAGTTTGTGGAACTCCACAGCTTTGTCCTAACTTACTGGAACTCCTGAGCACAATATGACTGAAGCGCCTGTACCGTTATTCCACGGGACGGTGCGTACGGTTCAGCCGCATGCACCCGCTCAGCGCTGCAGACGTGCGCCCTGACTTTGGATAAACTTTTTTTCCCTTTTTTTTTTTTTTTTTTTTTACGCATCGCATGGGAGCCAGGAACTTTTCTTTTGTTTTCTCTCTCAGAGGGATTGTCAGATTCCGTCCTGAAAATGTTATTTAAGGAGTTGAAATGAAACTTCCCTGAACTGCAGGAATCCTTTTCTGTGTTTGTGGATTTGTTTTTGCTCTGAAACAGCTTTGCGCATGATAATAAGTCACACTTCTGGAGTACTTTGGGACACTGTTGCGCGCGGCTTTTCATTGACTTTTCTCTGCGCGTTTGTTGGAATACAATGCTTTAGTGACTCGTCCGACCTCAGTAAAGTTGATGCATCATAGGCATGAACTCTGTCTGACAAAGGTGGACTGGCTATCTGACCATGGCACTCACAGGTAGGGGCTTAGGCCGGTTTCATTTGGTTTTACTGATGTTATGGACTCTGTCGCACAACTCAGCATCCAGTCAAGTCCGTCAAGAGTTTCAGGTCCTGGAGGAGCAGCCCATCGGCACCTACGTGGGCACCATAGAGACTAAACCCAGCTTTACCTACCGATTCAGCGAGAATCACAAACTTTTTGCAATAAACGGCACCACGGGAGTCATTTACACCTCCTCAGTCATTGACAGAGAGGTTTTGCAAAGTGATGTCATCAACGTCGTGGTGCTGTCCAGCCAACCCACCTACCCCACTGAGGTCAGGATAGTAGTTTTGGATTTAAATGATAATTCCCCGGTGTTTCCAGACGCGTCAATTGTCGTGTCTTTTAAGGAGGACGCCAGCAGCGGCAGGCAAGTGATCCTGGACACTGCCACTGACTCAGACATAGGAAGTAACGGAGTAGATCACACCACCTACAGAATAGTGAAAGGCAACGAGCAGAGGAAATTCCGCCTGGATATTACAGTCAATCCTAGTGGAGAGGGGGCATTCTTGCACCTTGTTTCAACTGGAGGCTTGGATAGAGAAGTGACTCCCTTCTACCAGCTCCTGATTGAAGTGGAGGACAAAGGAGACCCCAAAAAGTTTGGCTACCTGCAAGTAAATGTCACAATTCAAGATATAAATGACAACCCCCCTGTTTTTGAACAAGACCAGTATCAAACCAGTGTTTTTGAGGATGCAGCCGTAGGTTCGAGCATTTTGCAAATCACAGCATCAGATCAGGACGATGGTGTTAATGCTGAGATCAGGTACTTTTTAGATGAGGGAACACCTTTCCAAATTGACCCCAAAGCAGGGATTATTATTATAAAAGAGAGTTTGGATTATGAGAGTAAAAAAGAGTACTCTTTAACCATCCATGCAGTTGATAACGGGGTGCCCTCTCTGTCAGGCAGAACAGAAGCCACTATCAAACTTTTAGACGTAAATGATAACGATCCCGTAGTGAAGTTTCGCTATTTTCCTACAACCTCTAAATTTGCCTCTGTTGATGAAAACGCACAAATTGGCACAGTTGTGGCTTTGCTCACTGTTTCAGATTCAGACTCGCCCACAGCTAATGGTAACATATCTGTTTCAATCTTGGGAGGCAACGAGCAGAGACACTTTGAAGTGCATACGTCTCCTGTGCCCAATTTAAGTCTGATCAAAGTGGCCAGTGTGTTAGACAGAGAGAGAATTTCATCATACAACCTGACTGTGTCTGTGTCTGACAATGGAAAGCCTATGTCCAGATCCTCCTTTGCCAGTCTGGTTATTTTTGTGAATGATATCAACGATCACCCACCCATATTCCAGGAAACACTGTATAGAGTAGATATCAGTGAAGACATACCTAAAGGCAGCTACATTAAAGGGGTTTCAGCAACAGATGGTGACTCTGGGCAGAATGCCAACCTGCGCTACTCCCTGGTGTCTGGAAACGCTTTGGGCTGGTTCTCCATCAGTGAAAACAGTGGTCTGGTTACCAGCGCCGCTTTGCTGGATAGGGAAATAGCATCTGAAATTGTGCTCAACATTAGTGCCAAAGACCAGGGGCTGCAGCCCAAGATTTCCTACACTAAACTGATAGTCAACATCACTGATGTGAATGACCAAGTGCCCACATTTACACAGAACACATATCATGTTTCCCTGGTGGAGCATGCTCCTGCCGGCACAGAGCTGGTGGTGCTGTCTGCCTCAGATGACGACCTTGGGGCCAATGGAACTATCCGGTTCACATTTGATGCAGAGACTCCAGCCAGCGTCCAGGAGCTGTTTCGCCTGGATGCCGTGTCAGGGAGATTAAGCACAGCCGCAGAGCTAGACAGGGAGGATCAGGCCTCCTACTTACTCCACATCCAGGCAGCAGACGCAGGCAGCCCCCCTTTGCACTCTGTTGGAAAAGTCAACATCACCCTGAGGGATATCAATGACAATAGGCCAGTTTTCTACCCCGTGCAGTATTTTGCCAATGTAAAAGAGAATGAGCCCTCAGGCTCTTATGTAACCACAGTTTCAGCCACAGACCCTGATTTGGGTCGAAATGGCACAGTGAAATATATCATTACAGCAGGAGACACGTCCAAATTCCACATTAATAGCAACACAGGGAAAATTACCACAATCGTGTCCCTGGATAGAGAGGAGAAAACTGCCTACCAGCTGCAGGTGACAGCAACAGATGGCAGCGGCCTGCGCTCACACACCCAGGCCATAGTAACTATCACAGTCATAGACACACAGGATAATCCACCCATATTTAGCCAGAAAGCATACAGCTTTGTGATGTTTGAAAATGTGGGCATTGGGACTGTGATAGGGACCGTATCAGCCACAACTGTAGATCTGAACACAAACATTTCATATCTTATCACATCTGGGGACCAGAGGGGGCTTTTCACCGTAAACAGCGCAGGTCAGATTATAGCATCAAGTCAAATAGATAGAGAGGAGCAGGATTTTTACCAGCTGAAAATTGTAGCCAGAGGTGGGGAGATCACAGGAGAGGCTTTTGTGAACATCACTGTGAAAGACTTAAATGATAACGCTCCTCATTTTATTCACGCTGTGGAGCATGTGAGTGCGGTTGAGAACTGGAGCACAGGTCATGTCATATTCCAGGCAAGAGCTTCAGATCCTGATGAAGGCACAAATGGCATGGTGGTCTACAGCCTCAAACAAAATCCCAGGGGCCTGTTTCATATTCATGAGAAGCATGGCCTCATCACGCTGACCGGCCCACTGGAGGTCACCACAAGTTCTTATGAGGTCGAAGTCATCGCATCAGATATGGGAGTCCCCCAGCACACCTCCAGCCTCATCCTCATCATCAGCGTTTATGACGTTAACGATAACTCTCCGGTGTTTGATCAGCTCTCCTACGAGGTCATCATACTGGAGTCTGAGCCAGTCAACAGCCGCTTCTTCAAGGTGGAGGCCACAGACAAAGACTCTGGGCTCAATGGGGAGATTATGTATGACATTGTGGGTGGCAACACAGGTGATGTGTTTGGCATTTTTCCAGATGGACAGTTGTATATAAAATCCGAGCTGGACAGAGAGATACAGGACAGATATAATTTAGTGGTTGTGGCCAAAGACAGGGCTGTGGAACCGCTAAGTGCCACTGTCAATGTCAGCGTGATTCTGGATGACGTAAATGATAACCGTCCTCTATTTAACAGCACCAATTATGTGTTTCATTTTGAGGAGGAGCAGGCAAGGGGCTCACTTGTTGGACAGGTTTTTGCAGAGGATAAGGACTTTGGCCCCAACAGTGAGGTCAGATATACTTTTGAGACTCCTCAGCCAAACTTTGAGCTGAATGCCATCACAGGGGAGTTGACCAGCACATTACAGTTGGACCGAGAGTCACTTATGAGACAAAGAGGCGCCTCTGTTTTCAGTTTTGTGGTTGTCTCGTCAGACCAGGGTCTCCCCAAACCCCTCAGAGACCAGGCCAAAGTGCAAGTTTACATTCAAGACATCAATGACAACCCGCCTAAATTCACCAAAGACATTTACCAGGCCTCCATCTCTGAGTCAGCCCAAAACATGACACAACTGCTCCGAGTCTCTGCCTCCGATGTGGATGAGAATAAAAACGGACTTGTTCATTACCACGTTTCTGAAGGAAATGAGGAAGGTCAGTTTACTATCGATAGCAGCACTGGACAGGTCACTTTAATTGGAAAGCTGGACTATGAATCGACTTCCTCCTATTCTCTGAAAATCATAGCTGTTGATGCTGGAGCTGTGCCCCTGTCCTCCTCCTGTATGCTTAGTATTAGCATTCTTGATGAAAATGACAACACACCCTCCTTTCCTAAATCGTCACTGTCTGTGGATGTTCTGGAAAACATGAGGATCGGGGAACTTGTGGCTTCTGTGACTGCCACTGATTCAGATTCTGGTCAAAATGCAGACATAACTTACAGCATCACAGCCACAAATAACCACGGCACTTTCAGCATCAGCCCCAACACTGGAAGCATTTTTCTGGTTAAAAAACTGGACTATGAAACTCAGTCATTTTACAGACTCAACATCACTGCAAAGGACAACGGCAGACCACCCCGCTCTTCATCCATACCTGTGGTCATTCACGTCAGGGATTTTAATGACAACCCTCCTGTATTCTCACCTGGTGACATCTTCAAATCCATCCCTGAAAATCTTCCCATCTCAGCCTCAGTCATGACTATTACAGCCCATGACACAGATGCAGACATAAACGGGCAGCTGGAGTACTCCATTGTTCAGCAGATTCCCAGGGGAAGCCACTTCACTATTGACCCGAGCACTGGACTCATATACACCAGCAAAGAAATCGACAGGGAGTTTTCAAATCTGTTTGAGCTCACAATCAAAGCCACTGACCAAGCAGTTCCCATTGAATTCCGACGCTTTGCTCTAAAAAATGTCACAATATGGGTCACGGACCAGAATGATAACATTCCTCTATTCGTGTCCCAGAATGCCCTTGTGGCTGAACCCAACATTGTCATTGGCTCTATCCTGACTACAGTAGTAGCGTTTGACCCTGATGAAGGTGAAAATGGGGAAGTGGAGTATGAGCTTCTTGAAGGGGACTCAGACACTTTTATTATGGACAGATATAGTGGGGATATTCGCCTGGCCTCCCAGTTGGTACCATCACGACTCATGTACACCCTTTCCGTGTCAGCGACGGACCATGGTGCCGATCGCAAGACATCCCGAACTGAGCTGACCATCATCCTCCAAGGGCTTGATGGACCTGTTTTCTCCCAGCCCAAATATATCACCATTCTCAAAGAGGGTCAGCCACCAGGCACTAACGTCATTTCTCTGGATGCCTCAAGCCCCCGAGGCTCCGCGACCAAAGTGGAGTATTTCATTGTGGCGGTGCGCAGCGGTGGGAAAACTGTGGGACGCCTTTTCACCATCGGCCGCCACACCGGAGTGATACAGACTGCGGCAGAGCTGGACCGAGAACAAGGCTCCGACCTCTACCTGGTGGATGTGTACGCCATCGAGACGGACGCCAGCCAGCCCAGGACACAACGTGCTGAGGTTAGTACACTGCTGACTTTTCTATTCTCTACAGGTACTGGAAAGCCACCTTATATTTTGCTCGATTGCTCTATTTGATCCGTTTGGCAGGGAGAGGGCATGAACTCACCCACTGGCATTTGTTAGAGACATTTGGATGGAATAAGTGTAATGAGATCAAGCTTTGAACTGGAAAAAAGGGGGATTGAAACTGTCCAAGTCACACATAAAACAGAGCCACCTATTGCATTTGTCTGCTCATTAATTAAATTCCTTTTATATGCACGGTTCTGCATTATATTAAATCAAAATTTCTTGGACATGAGTAAGAGAGCCCTGTTCTTTGGCATGATAACTTTATTGTTCCTCTTTCCAAAAACACACTAGCCATAACAATTCATCTTGTATGTGCCTCCTTTAATATTTAAGTTTGGGAAAGGGAAATGAGCATTGCATGTCTCCTGCACAAGCTCTTCTCCTGCCCTCATGAATGTTCTTATCAGCGCATATGAACACATCGAAATAAGCCCATTTATCAGCACATACACATGTATCATTCAGGGTTTCTAGGGCACGTTTAAGGCCCAGGATTGTTTTCTCAATGTCTCAGCTAGAAAAAGGCTGGCTAATTCGGTGCAGACGTGCATCATCAGCACCAATATCTCCTTTATCCTTTGAGCCTGAGGCTATTTTGGCACTGAGGTGGTCCTGAGGTACAGTCATACCACCATGCAGCCAATAAGTGACCATTAAAATTGCGTGACCTTTTAAGACTTTGAGTAAAGGTGCTGAAGGCAGAGGGTGAAACTTAAGCTGGCATTAGCATTTGCATACGACTTCAAGGTTTCCCTCAAATTTCCTGTTAAAAGTAAGTCAAATGAGTCTCATTCAACAACCTTCAATCTCCACCTTTTCCTCTACGTCAATAAAAACAAGTGATGTGTTTTGTCACTTTAAAGACACACTGTAAAACTCATTAAGTGCTTGTATATTTTAACCTTCCTGACCAGAAACAGCAATTTGAGCTTCTGTTTCCCTGGAAAAAAAAGTTTTTTGTGTTATTTTCTTCCAAAAAAAAAAAAAAAAAAAAGCTGATGTGAAGTGATTTAAGAGGTTAAAATTAGAGGGATGCCTTTGACAGTTGTTATGGATGTCTTTTCAACCACGGCAAATATTGGAAATGAAATCCAATACAGCAATCAGTTATTTGGAGACAAACTCACATATTATTGAAATCAAGGATTACTTGGCAAAATCTTGTTAGCTAAGTTAACTTAAAGGTTTGCTTAGGCCAAATGGGAATATCAAATGTTCTCTCACGTTGCCTGCAGGGAAGATGGCAATCTGCTTTCCTGCAGACTCTGCTGTTGGGCTAATGAGAGAATATAGTGCCTCGGTGCTCCATTCCCAAACCTTAAATTCTAGATTGGTTTCACGCTAAGCTTGAACTTTCTCACCCCTTGAAGAGATGACTTTACCATACCACCTCACTGAGCAGTCAGTCTCTCCACTTTGAGAAGCATGAGATTTAATAACTTTAAGGAATTCAAATGACCCTCCTTGTGTGGAGGTATGGCTTTTGTGCTGCTGTGAAATGGGGCAGTTGTATGCACGGGATTATTTTTTATCGCACAAATTAGCAAGACATATGCATTCAGTTTTTATGTGCCCTGTCAATGAGACCTAAAGCACAGTGTGGTACAATAGTATAAACCTTCAGACTTAGACTAATGTTTTTCCAGTGCAGTGTTTATACACCAGATACCCGGTAGCAACTGGGGGATTATTTCCATCCCTGGGGTTGTGACCCTTTCACATTCTCCATTTCCCATTCTCCCCATTGATTGGATGCATGAGTTGAAGCTGGCATAGTTTCTCCTCCTATGCACTATGTGTGATGTTTTGGAAACATTCAAACAAAGAGAATTTGGCTGGACATGCTTTATCGACATTCATAATCTTAAACAACTCAGGGCCCTGCTGGGTCTGCTGCAGAGAGAGTGGAAAGAAGAGATTCTGTTTTTTTTTTCTCCTGACCTCTTTAGCATCCTAGAAAGTTTCATTGTCAAGTATTCCTGATTAAATCTGTCACTGCTGAGTTGTATGTGCCCTTTCTCTCACTTCAGGCTCTGAAGCCAAAGCCACATGCTAAATACAATTGGATGTTTATTCATTAGTTAAAGCTGCATCTCCGGCCTCAGTAGCTTCTAAATGACAGTTTGGAATGCAGTGGAAATGACTTCATTACCCAGAAATCCTTGCATATTTCCCTGTTAGTAGCTGTTTGGAATAAAAATGTTAGAAAGAAATCTCTTGGCAGCAGATTCATCCATTGTTGGTGAAACCAGATTCCATTGCTGCTGTTTCAGAGGATGTTTTTTATTTCACCTCAATCGGGTTTTGATTCATCACTTCCTGCAGTGTCCTTGTTTAACAGCTGAGAGAAGCCCCCACCCAGTACCCCTATTGAGTAACTCCACAGTGAATTAAGTATGGCAGACTGTGCATTAGCTGACGTGATTTTTTTTTCTTTTTTTTCCGATTTGGGCTGCAGTCTCATCAGTAATGTGATAGCAGGTGTTCTTAAGGTCAGAAAAAGGCAAAACACCTGGACATCTGTGATTGTGTTCCATCTAATATGCAGCATGTTAGGATTTAAACTCTTGCAGCAAGAAAACAAATAGGTTTCAGAGTAGTGCTATTTACTTGTCAACACATCTTCCATCTATTACAGCATTTACTGTTCACACTTTTGTCTGAAATGTTAAATCCCAGCAGTAGAACGATCTTTAACTGCAGAATCAAACTACAAATGCCCTGAGTGTTACAAATGTTTTCGAATGATAGGATAGTCTTACAGGAATACTCCAGCAGAACCTATAATTTAAGTAAGAAAGACTCACCACCAGACTTGAAAGATGGCTGTGAGAAGTTTGCAACTTCACAGACGACAGCAGACAGCGTGGATTCAAGAAGTTTACAATGGATGTTTATGGTGAAGTGGTTTCATATTCAGAAAACCATAACAAAGCAATTATAGACAGATCTCTTCTGTTTTTGTAACTTTATGTTAAAAAGCTGTAAAATGCGGTAAAAAAATTTTGGTGACATAGCACTTTTTCTTGAAGCTACTCAGAGCCTGGCTAGTTAATAGATAGTTAATTACTTACTAAAGTCATATTAGTAGCATTAGTTGTATGTAGCAGTAGCATTAGAAGCATATAGCCCAGACAGAAAGCGCGTTTTTTGTTTTACTTTGTGTTGAAAACTGTTATTAAATACCACATTAGTTAAATATGATGTATTATACCACACCTGAAATAGCAACACATATTGAAAAGCTTTTTGGCAAAGTATTCCTTGTAAGAAATATATAAATAAATCCTTGGAATAAGAAGTTATGTTGAGTAACAACATTTATATCGTCTCTGTACTTTTCCATCTGCTTCCACATTAAACCCATCAACCCTACAATTGTTTTCTTACGCTCAGTGTGATGAAGTGCTGTTTTTTTGGAGAGGCCCCGAAGTGCCACATCAGTCCTTGCCCCCTCCTCTTAAAGTCATTGTTCCCCTTCGAAAGTAAACACAGTTGAAGTGTTCAACAGGCCTTCCTTTCTTTTGCCTTTGCAGATAAAGTGCTGCGCTGCCCCGGCCGTGATTCGGGAGGCTTTTGTTATTTTTTTGTCTGTGCCAGCGTCTTGCCCTGGCAGATTTAGGAGTGTGTATGGATGCCCCTGTCAGCCAGCCTTCCTCCCCTCTCCTCACCAGTGAGGGACATACAGTAGAGCTGTCTGGAGCTGTGAGACTGAAGAAAAGAGTGTTTTTGGGAGGGTTCTGGACATGTCAGAAAGTGTTACTAGGAGTTGTGGGAATGAAGGAAGAGGAGGTGGAGGAGGATGAGGGAAACACTTTTAGGAGGGTACAAGACATGGGAATATTGAAGCGTTGCAAGCTATTATTGTAAGGCAGAACTTGTACAAAGCAGGTGGGAACAAGGGTGTTCAATCCGCCTGCCTGCTTTTGGACATCACAGTCGGGGAATGCAGATGGCTGAGACAGATACAGCACAAGGCTCAGATCAGTGTTGAGCTGTGTTGCTATGGATCATGTAGGCTATCTCCATCCATGGTTTAGCTGTATACATCTGCGTATTCCCATGTCTTCGGTGTCTGCCTGTTTTCTGTCTCAGGGAAACTGTTTGTGTCTGTCTCTGTGTTGTGGATCAGTCTGATACATAAATCTCACTGGTAACGAACTTCAAAGTCCAGCGTTTCTTTTCGGTCTCCCTTTCAATCCCTCTTTTCTTTCTCTGTGTTTTGCTGATGCTGAACCTCCTCCAACACGAACTCTGCGGGAAATGTGATTAGGGCATCAGAGGTATTGAGGTTGGCTTGTTGAGAAGACAGAGAGCAAAAAAAAAAAAAAAGCCTGTCTGAAACCTAAACCTGTAAAACCAGTCAGGTCAACGAGGCAGGGACGAGAAGGTCATGCAGGTCTGGACAATATGATACAGATTTTGTGTGTATGTGTGTGAGTGCTGATACAGGATAAATAACAACGGAAATATCGATGGATCCTTCCTGAATGATGTCACAGATAGGCCTCTATGTGGGGCATTTAGTCTTTTTTGTGGACTAAGTGAATAGAAGAAAAGGTTTGATTATGTTTAAATCATACACAAGCTTGATATTAAAATTTTATTTCCCTCCGAAGGCACATTTTTACAACTCCTGGGCAAGGAATGATGCAGAACAAACTGCATCCTAGTGTATTGTAATTCATGGTCTAATTGTGATATTTTGAGTGTGTCTGCGTGCAACCATTTGTGAGTGCATACGTGCTTCAGAAAGGCACGGAGTGGTAACGGTCCAGTCCTCCCATAACCAAGGTTGTAATTCACGCCGTAATCTGGCTGGACACGGGTTTTGAAATGGTCATCGAGGAGGTGACGCAACGGCTGGGTCTTCCTCGTAGGTGGTCGTTACGGGCCGAGGGTGAGCCGGCGGTGAGGAGTGCATGTTGTGTCAGAGCGTCTGTCCGTTTTACGAGACAATCGCCATAAAACTTAGATAAACATTCGCTCATGCATACATGCATGCAAGCAAACACTGCCAGAAACACACACGCAGACTGACCACAAGTCCAAACTCACACAAACTCCCTCCCACAGCAGGAAAAGTGAAAATGGTAACACAGTCAAAATAATTTAGTTTCATTTACGTTATTATGACTTCGTTACTGTCAAATATGATCATTGGGTTACTTGAAAATGAGCTTTATTGGAGGCAGTGGTTTACATCTTCTTTTATGTGTTACCCTTTATTGCAGTTGACTGATTGTTAGTGTTTGTTTTGTTCCATTAATTTTGTGGAGAACACTGTTTGGAGAAGTGTTAAGCACCTCCGCTTCTGTTACTAGTTTGACCAGTTGGCGATCATTAAAGATGCGGTACTTTGTCATTTTTACGAAGCACTTCTTCAGGAGAGTAAAACTTCTAACCGTAGTTGTACAACAAACTCTCAGATTTCACTGTGTTTGACTTTTTTCTCATCACAGAGCAGTGACTGGTACAGCTCACAATACACATTTGTCAGACAGCCGGCTGAAAGGTCAGAGGCAGGGTCATATTGTTCTGCTTTGCCATGTTTTATAAAGTTAAGCCAAGCGTCACGGTAGAAATGAAAGAGAAATGTTTTTGGACACAAGCCACAGAAGCAGTTAAGTCCCACAATTCACCAGTCAGCTTAGATATTTTATCAACCACTAGTTTTTGTTGAACTTCAGGACCTGGTACATAGTTAGCTAACTGCTGAAATGATCCAGTAGACAAAAAAAAACCAATGACAAAAGGTATGATTTTCCACTAATTTGAGACTCTATTATTGCTTTTCCTGTTTATTTCGTTCAATGCTTGCGTTAACTTATAAAAATCCATTTAAAGTCTGTCAAACCGCACAACCAAAAGTCACAATAAGTCAGCTAAAGCACAGGTTTTGCGATCTCATAAACTAATTTTAGTAATACTGAGGTTTGATACTCAATTCTGTTCTTATTTGAGGTTTACTGCATTAGAAAATCTATATATTGTAAGTCCTAGTAAAAGTATACCAAATGTTTTTTAAATTTGTGTGGGTTGTTGTAACTTTCCAGCTCTCATTTTGTTGTGTTTTGTGGTAAACTGAATTGTCCTGGTGTGGTAGCCCCACCCTGCTGCTACTCTAAACAGGTTAAAACAAAAATTATTTACATACACTATTTTTGACCCGGGTTTCCCGCTAAATTATGTTTATAGTGGGAATGCACACGTATATTAAAAGAAAGCTCTTTCAGCTCTGTGGTTGACTCAATGCAGTACTTTTTTTTTGTGTTCATTTTTGCCCCCCCCACCCCCATCCTCGCTGCTTGGCTTCATGCAAAGTCAATGCACGACCTTTGGTTAGAATAATAAATGAATGTGGCTAGAGCTGTGCATGCTCTGCAGACTTTTGCATCATCAGGTTTATTTTCACATCAGAGATACATTTCTCGTGTCCTGTGACTTTGATTGCCATGCCTCATTTGGGAAGGGTCATTCCTCTGTCTTAAGCACACATGCTCTGAACAAATGTGCAACAGAAATAGTACTAATCTCCACTGGGAATCCCGTTTTCCTTTGGTCTGTAGAATTAGGTGTGATCAAAAGGGAGCTGTTTACTGTTTTATACTGGAGGGATGAAGTTTTTCCAGTTTCTTTTGCAATCAGAAGGATTCATCTGTAGCTGAGATCTAAAAGTTTCCAAGAGCTGCAGCCGTTCAACCGCAGAATCGTAGAATGGAAGTAGTGGAGGTGGTACGATCAGGTATAGCCGCGATTTGAGTCGTCCATTTTCTTGAGTAACTTCTGCATATGGGAATAAATCTTTTTGCATAAGTATGATTACCTCTTAGAGATTTCTACATCACTTCTCTCTGCACTGCTCTGACTACGTAGGGACTATAAAATATGCCCATGTCTATCCAGGTTTGAAAAAAAAAAAAAAAATTAATGTTCCACTACTTTCACTTGTAAAAAGAAAGGAGTTCAAGAGAAAGGGAGAGCAGAGGGTTGATTTTGGCACATACTCTCTGTGGTAATAATGGATCCCAGCTACAGAATGATTTGTTCTTACACGTGACTTACCGAGCTCTCTAGCATCAACAAATACCCGAACACATCCACATGCAGAAATACACACAGCAAATTTCCATTGTTTTCAGAGCTCAGACTTCACCGTGGTGTCTCATTGACCTGTCTCCCGGCTTTTTACCCAAAAAAAAAAAAAAAAAACTCGCTTCTGCACTTCTGCACATCTCACTTCCCCGAGCCGTCCATCAACGGCGCCTCCAAAGTGACATTTAGTGCAGTCGCCTCCTTCACTGATCCTCCCACCTCCAGGGACATCAAACGAGAAGGAAAGAGAGAGGATGTGCGTTTCTGCAGCGTATGCAACGTTTTCGGGTGTTGGCGTGCACGCTAACACACACATAGCGGCTCACGTGCATGCACACCTCATCTCCCCAGCTTGCGGTAAGACAAGCGACCCCAGGCAGGAAGGGGTATCTCCTACAGCCCGGACAGATAATTTAGGAGCTAGTCGGGAGATGGAAGGAGGGAAAGAGGGAGGAAAGAACAGGGGGGGAGGGCACTGGGGGAAACAGGGAGGGCTGGAGCAGGGCTTTAGTGTCAAAGGCAGGAGACAAGAAAAGATAGACTGGCACCACAGAGCCAGAGCCCATGTTATTGTTATCTACTCTTATTTTATGAGTTTTCCATCAGGAGATCTACTGTAGCGGCTGCTCTGTCTGCAGCACACACTCACAACTTTATTAACCATACTGTGATGTAGCATTTGGTGCAGAACAAATTTTATGTGTTTCTAATTGTGTTGTTTGTAATAATGTTAGCGCTCGTGACTCTCTTTTCTACTCTCGCGTTCTCTGCTGTGTACCGTAGGTCTTAACCGAAAAAAAATAAGCCAAGCCACAGTCGATTTGCATCTGTTTTCAATTCTGGAGTTGAAATATGTCAGCTTTCAGATTGTCCCTGCTTGACTTTTCCGGCGCTCAATTTCTATGCAAGCTGTGAGATTTTTGGTCTTGTTGATCGTAATTCTGTCCTTGCTCTTCATTTGACAGCTTATGTGTCTTGTTTCGTCTCTTGAAATCTTGCCTATTTTGTGTGTTGTAGCGTATTTTATAGCAGTTTCTCACCACTTTTGTAAACACGGTGCAATGTTCTTAAAGTTGTTAGCTCATCGGAATGGCAAAACGCTGCAAATAGTTTAGGAGGCAATAAGATTTCAGCCCCCCCCCCGAGTGAGATATGTCAAAAGCTGGCCAAGTAAACAGATACTAGAGGCACTTTGGAGATAATTTTCTTCATAACTGGTCATTTGGGTTTTATCTAACTAGCAGGTGCTTTTTATCAGGTGTTTCTGTGCAGGGAAATTGAGGCACCTTACAAACTTCCAAACACACAAGCTTCTTTACTTGTTAAATTGCCCGTACACATCATCCTCCCATGGGTCGTTTTGCAGAAAGCCTGTGGTTGTTTGAGCACGTAGCCGAGTGGAACGTCTCGGGAAAATAGCTTGTGGTCACCAAGACAATAACTGCTGAGCGTGAGCCTCACTTTGGAGGATTATTATCTCATTCAAGGAGATTCTGGGATCACTGTCAGCTCTTTGTTGGCGAGGCTACTCTGTACTTCCAAAGCAATCATCCCTAAACATCTTTTTTCATTTCAGTATTGCAGAGCACATGGGGTGTAAGGTCGGTGTTCTAGCCTCTCTGGTCTTGTATGTTGTATGGATTTGCGTGGTTACTCGCAAAAAAGGCTGGCGTTCGACGCAGCAAACGGCACAATTGTGTTTACATGAATCCCGAACGACCGATCTGCCGTCAGAAGCAGCTCCTGGCTTGTAATCGCTAGCCATTTTGGTGAATGAGGCCTTCCTCTCCCTCGCTCTACTCAGGCTTGTTTAATTGAAAACATCTGGTGAGGGTTCTGGGCAAAGATGTGCGGGTCCAGTCAACGTGACTCAGACTCCCTCACAATCGGGGTACCTAAGCTGCCCTCCCTCACTCTGTTGTCAGACAAAAGTTATGTTTTTATTAAAGCGGATGATATCTCAGACTGGAAACAAAAGGGGAGCCTGACTGTTATTTGCTTTTAAAGGGTAAAAGAAAAAGCACAAGGCTCTGGTTTGGATTATTTTAGTTGACAATGTGCTATTTTTACTGGTTTAAATTTTTTTTTCGCCCTCACTGTATGATTTTCCTGTGCACATGGACTGGTTTTCACTAGACTCTATTGTTTGTGGATGTTGAGGTGTAATTTAACAAAGTGCTCTTCTCTTTTCCATTAAACATTGTGCTATTTTGACTTTGTGCGTTGTTTGTTTGTGTGGATGCCTGCTTACTCACATGCCTAACTCCTTAAAACAGTAAATGCCTTCAGCCTTCGACAGTTCTGTTCTTGCATAGTTTTTGCACAATCTACCAAACTTTGGGACTCTCTGCTCATTTTTCTGCAGTTATCCTGCTTGGCGTCACTGGTGCTGACACGTAGCTCGCCAAGCAGATGAAAAAAAGAAAACAAGTCAAGTCAAAAATGAATCATCCAAACCTTTGTCTAAACTTGGCTGCCCTGCCGTTGACGGACAGTTTGTAATGAAGTCTCTCTCTCAGGACACTGTGTACTTATGGTATTACATGGAGGGTGATCAGATATTACTTTATATCTTTATCTCCTGCAGGGGGCTGGTGCTGTTGGGGTTTCTCTTACAGTGAGGTCTGCAGATTCCATGCAGAGACCAGTGGGCATATCAGAGACAGAGAAGAAAAGAAACAAACCTAGTTAATAATTGGTGCCTGTGTGCTGCAAAAAAAACCCCAAAAAACCTCATCATCCTAGACAGTTTTTCCCCTTCCAATGTGAAAATAGTCATGTTTAATCCCAGTATTAACAATGCCTGGGAGGATGTAATCAGAGTTTTTACTACTAAATTGAGAGTAGTTCACGACAATTAAAGTTCCACATTAAAATTAATTAAAAGTTTGTAAGTATTACTTGTAAAGTCTAGGTAAACAATCAAAAGAAAAAGCAGTCTAGTAAACTTTATGTGTTGTTATATAACGGGCATTGCATTATTTTCTGTAAGATCATTAGTGTTGCTACTCAGAAAAAAAAAACAGGCCTGTTTTATGTTTGTGACATAAAAAACAGGCATGTGTTTTTTAGCTAATCCAACAGAGTTTTTGTAGAGTTTAAGTTAAGAAAGAATTTTATCATTGGGCAAACTGGTTTTCATTGGAAAGGGAGTAAAAATAAAAACTGCATGTGAGTAACAAACTATTCGACAAATGTAGTGTAGTGGACTTAACCCTTTATCGGGCAAGTGACTATTTTTGGTCATTTTTGCAAATATTAAATATGGGGCCAATCCCATACCTTAGTGAGTCAAAAAGCATGTTGGTTTTTATAACACTAAACAGGGATTCAGACACATTTTATAGACATTTTAAAACTGTAAATAGTGAATGAGTGATTTTTGTCAGTTTATGACCTTATAACAGTTGAATGTGTTTAATTTTTAGCAAGTGCAGCTCGGATATGGTTCTTGGATTTTTCTTCTTTTTTTTTTAACCACTTATGGGCAAGGAACCAAATATGTTAACTTCAATGACCTTGATTTTCTGCAATTTTGAAAAGTTTTGCAGAAGTAATATAGTCTAACTATGTCTTCCAATAACATAAAAGTATTTCAGTGGGCGCCCTATAAAGGGTTAAAAGTGCTAGCCTGGCCAGCTATCCAGCTTTCTCAATGAGGAATCTGTCTGGGATCATGAGGCTTGAATCTAAATATGAAGGCGGGACTAATAGGTGTGAGTAAACCAATCACAGATAAGATGAACGTGATGCTTTTGTCAGAGAAGTTTAAGAATCGAAGGTGTAATCTGTAATTTAATCCTTACTTTTGAATCATGTAAGAGATTGGCAGACTTCAAAGTTACTTTTGACTCGCAACAAAAAGAAGTCGGTGCTTGTGACGCATTGCGAAACACCCCCTCCCCCTCAGACTTGTGATTGTTTCGGTGTAGAAAACATCGTGCATATTTCACAGCGACCGGCCCAATTCCAGACTGTTTTCTCAATATTTAATACACTGAGAAAACCGGATGACTGACCAGGCTATAAAAGTGCAGACTTCACCTCTGAGATAGTGGTAGTAGTGAAGTACAAGTATAACGATGGCTAAAGAAGAGGATACTCCAGTAGTCCTCTGCTTGACATTCATACTTCCATTCCACCAGTCATTGTTAAGTCTGAAAGAACAGTGGTAAAGCAGGCATGTGTCGGTGCATACTGCATGAGCTCCAGTGTGTGTTTGTGCTCGAAAACTGCTGCAGTCTTCTGGCATGACAGCTGCCTCGGCGCTAATCCCTCCTCTTGCAGATTTACACATGATCTCTGTGGAGGTTTCATGCTACTTGATGCAGTTATTTGATAATGAGTGAGTGATCCAATGAAAACCAACACTTCAGGCCCTTCCCAGCCAATCACGAGACCTTTGACCCGACTTGGCTGAACTTGAGCGGAAGCACTGCCCCTTGTCTTGGCAGTTGAACAACCACTTATGTGTGACCAGAAGTGTGTATGTGTGTGTATGTGTGTGTGTGTGTGCATACAGTTATTCAGAAAGTGCGATAAATGTTTGTGTATTTGTGTGTGAACATGTTCATATGTGTGGCAGAGTCCTACAGAGCGTTAGACTGGCAGCCCAAGCGTGAACTCTGCATGCTTCCTTTATTCTTCTGACATCTGACAAGGCTGAGGCTCTGTTGGTAATGATGTGGTTATTACTTCCCATCATGCCTCGCTGTAGGCCGGGCCGTAAAACAGTGCGGTATATTCTCTGTGTCCCACATCGGCTGCCTACGGAGGCCAGTGCTTTGCTCCTCTTTTATGAAGCATTTTCACTCTGTTCAGATACTTAACCGACACACTCCTGGGACCTCATACACAAAACCGTCCAGCCGTTTGACGTGCGATTTCATCATATTATCACGTCAAAGATTAAAAAAAGAGACGTTTCTGCTTCTTTCACCTCATTTTTCGGAAAATATCTAGAGATCGGAGGTGTCTTTGTCCTCACTAGTGAGGAAAAAACTGCTTCATGGTCTCCAAACAACCTTCACAGTTAAAAATACCAAGTCTCTGCAAACCAGCTTAACCCTGTAAAGCCTGAATCATTAAATCATTGATAGAAAATTCCAGTTGTTTGAAACTGGAGCCTTTATTGAACGATGAATGTTTTGTTTTTTTTTTCCAAATAAATTTCCATGTATGAGTTTTAATTTTGGTGGGCAACACGGTGGTGCAGGGGTTAGCACTCGTGCCTCACAGCAAGAAGGTCCTGGGTTCGATTCCCGCACCAGTCACTGGTGGGACCTTTCTGTGT
>JAQQZY010000002.1:13433223-13448398 GCA_030068375.1 Ostorhinchus rueppellii
ACAAAGCAGGTCCACTCACTGTTCATGCACAGGTGGACCTTCCAGACCCTGGAGACCACATTGGACCTCAGATTGTTCCCTCACTGGAGCTGGTGCTGTCCCTGTCTGTATGCGGAAATTATCCAAACTGGTCACTTGCCTGATAAAGGCTTAAAAGTAAAAGCTTTGTACTTTTACTTCATTAAAATTGTTGATGTAGTCCTTCTACTTCTTGAGTATATATTATTGTACTTTTACTGCAGTACTAAGCTTCAGTACTTGCTCCACCACTGGTTATTTGTTATATTGATTGATTCTTTCATTTTGTCATGTACACAACAGTTCCAAACCCTCATGGTTTTACACAACACCAAAAATACAGTTGCAGTGGTCACATTTTATTACATTTCATTACACAAATTACAGCTTGGTCTCAAACAAAATATTCTGTCGTCTCTTCCAAACCTTGGCAAGTCAGATCTGCTAGTAAAGTGTTCTGTTTTTGAAGTTCTTATAATCATCCATTCCAACGAAATGAATGTAAATGGAGGTTATTGTGGAAGAGTACACAACTGAAAAGACTATGACAGTAAATGAGCCTTAGTTTCAGTTCACAGTCGAACTCACACAACAAACAGCTCATCTTGTTTGATTGTTGTTTGTTGTACTAAATTGTAGCGGTGACTGGGGTTGTAACCGAACAGAATCTCCCATTTACCGTCATTTATTCACTCTTTCATTTTTATCTACTGTGGGATATGAAGATGCAAACCTACTCATAGTAGTGCCGACTCCTCTACCCTTATAGGGCGTACATATTTGCATGTACGAGTAGAAAATAAGGTAGGTCGCTGCAGCAGAATGAACCGTCTTCCTGAGTGCATTATTTTTTGACGTTATGCTAAAAAGACAAATCCCTTCCACAAACCTCCTCCAGATTGTTTCCAAACATCTCCTAAAACTGAAAGAATAAAGATTTGCGTTTCCCTCATTAGTCAGGCTCTTCTCACAGCATCAAATTCACCGCATTATGACACAAATTACCCCCCTGCACTCATTACCCCCATTGTTGGTGTTGTTTACATTGTTGTTTTCCTGCTGATTTGCATATATCAGTTCGCTCTTGCTTTAATTAATTCTTGCACTGAAATTAACTTGGGAGAAGTCCCGGGACGATTCATTTAGGGTGTATATGATTAGGACCAGCCAGGAAGATCAGAGGCTCTTTTTAATCTGTAGCACCGATGGTAATTCATCTACCAACCCCCAGATTCCACCCTCCTCTCAATCCCCTTCCCGTCGTATTGCGTTTGTGTTCTTTTAGATCATACAACCCCCAACTCTGACACCAGTTTGCGTTGGATGGAAATGAGGTCCATCATTTCTTTAGGTTTGGGATGGAAGGATCAATGCATGGATGGATGGATCCTAGTGTGGAGGCTCTCCCTCCAGGTCTCCATTGAGTAGAGATTACACTGGCGGTTGGTGGCTGTAAAATTCTACGCTCCCCTGGCAGACACCAAACGGGACTCACAGGAGTCTTTTCAAACCTCACCATTGTTAGCGAGGGATTATTCTTTGGGTTGTTATCCCATTATGCTGTAATGGTAGCAATTTTCTGCTTAGGAATTTGGCTTTTTCTAGGGGGAAATACATGCCAGAATGTTTTTGAGTCAACCATTATTCATCCGCAATTTGTAAAAATTGTTAGATTACTTTTCCATGGCCAGTGACCTTTTCTCGATTACATGCATCTTCTGGATCCCAAGGAAAAAATATTTGTTTTCATTTCAGCGTAAATACCCTGTATGTATCAGTAAAATTGTGCGCTTTAGTGGTATGAGGGGATGCAAACAGAGACGAAAGGCAGGTATTAAAGGATTGTTATTAGAACTCAGTCTGCCTGATATCAAAAATCCTCAGCACAATGCTAGTCAAATTCTTGGAATATTTTAGGTATTAATTTTTTCCTGACGTGAGCAGCGTTCTTTCTTTATTATGGGACGGGACATCAACAAGGCTTTTCAAAGTAATGCTCTTAACAGGTCATTAAGCTTTTTTTGGGAGTTTTTCTGTAAGTTTGCCCAAACACTAAAACCTTGTGTCTTTCACGTCTGATTAGTGACACTTTAATAAAGTCGTTTAACGTTCAGCGGACTGAATTTTCCACCTTTTCTAGTGTTTCTATGGTCACGGGGAAACGACCTGCATTCAGGCCTGTACGCAATCTTTTAAATGCAAATCCTTTAAAAGAAACTGTGTAATTCTGTCTATGGGGACTCTCCCGACTTGGCTGCAAGAGAAAGTGTTTTTTTTATATAAGGCAACCATGGCTGTTTTTCTTTCTGTCTTCTTGATCTGACAGCAATTGACTAAGCCAGTCCTTAAGGCGTGACAAAAGCTTGGCAAAATCTTTACATTTCTTTTCCTCTTTTCTCTCCCTCCCTTCGCTAACTTTTCTTGGATGGGCCAAGGTAGACAAAGCCTGTCTTCTCTTCCACTTGATTGGGTCAGAAGGCTGAAGTTAAATGTTTGGTTCAAAATTGTCTTAGCATTCCCGGCATCATGTTTTTCCCTTTCTCTTTTTTTTTTTCTTATGGTGCTAAGGGAAGCTCGGAAAAGTATGTCGAATCGGACACAATCAAATCATTTACGGTGAGCTCACATTGAAGGAATTAATGCATTTTATATGAGGATGCCGGCTCTGTAGCGAAGTCCCCTCAGCAACATGTGAGAAAACTCCCTCTCTCCATTACTCTAGTCTTACTCTCTCTTTCTCCCTCTGTTTTACTTATTGAAATTATAGCTGTCACCCACTTCACAAGGAGCAGAGCCAGGGGAAGCAGGTCATTGACTTGATTTTCATGGGAAGGCTGATTTGGCCATTCAAGGTCTGATAGGTCCAGTATTGACAGCCCTTTGGGCGAGGGGAGGGGAGCATGCCGCCTTCATTGTACCCACGGTTTGCTGAGGAAAAACAAGAGAGCGCCTGGGAGACAAAGACCTCAATGGGAACAGTAGCCCCTGTGTCCCCTTGCTTCTGACTGCTGCTGCTGGGAGGCTTGTGTCTTCCATTCTGGCCTCAAGTGCTACTCCCACCCTCTCTCAAACACCCTGCCACCCCCGTCTCCCACTCTTTTTTCATTCTGTCAAGTGGCTGCAGAGGTGTTGCCGTTTCATTCTCTGACCCCTGACACCCTCCCTCTGAGTCCCATCGCCTCTGAGAGCAGAGGTTGTTTGTCATCTTCATTTGCAGTAGAGTGCTCTTCAGTGGTATCCGTCAGGACCGCGGGGAGCCTCGCCTCGGCTCAGATGTGAGCTGGATTTACATTAGTTAATACTGTAAGCCACTGGTGGAAGGAGTACTCAGATCTTTCAATTAAGTAACAGCACTACCAGAACACTGGGAAAGTACTGCACTGCTGCGAGTACAGTCAGGACCCAAGACAGTCACTTATATCACTGCCGTTATATCACTATTGAATCAATATTCACAAAAACAACTTGTTTGGGCTGTGTGTCAGAGACCTGAGTTAAGTTAACTCTATATAGTGAAGTAATAAGTGTTTCGTTTCCTACTTTTTTGTCATCAAATTACCTCATTTGTGTTGTTTTTCTTGTTCAGTGTGGCTCTTTTTGGAAACTAAACAAGTGCATTATAGAGATTTACTGAGTGATATGTTAAGGACTGCTGACAAGTGATCATCAGTGATAGAAAATCTGTTTTCTCTTGTAATGGAAATTCACATCATAGTCCTTAAACACAGTAAGCTGTACCAAAAACTCTGCATCAGACCTTTGACTTCAGTAACTAAAAACTGTGAAATCCTCGTCTTGTTAAAAACTCCACTTTCTGTGTCAGTCTTACAAGCAGAAGACTTCAATTTGTTGATATATTACAACAATCTACATGCAAAATAACAGTCGCTTTCAAAATAAAAGCAGGATAGTTGTATGACATGCATAATATACCCTGGAAAACATCTGATTCTTGATTCCCCATTGATTTCATGAGAGCTGAATATAGCCTGGGTGTCACATAAAGCCTAGTTCAGTGTTCATGTATCAATGATTATAACTGTGAAACTGTAAAAATTGAATTTTTAATATGTTGCAACAAGGTCCAGTTTTGCCGAGAGTAGAAGTCTTGATTAAAGCCCTGAATGTCTCTGATAGATTTCAAGAGAATTGTTAGTGTCATTGGTGGCTTTTTCCAAAAAATGGTAAGAAAACATAAATAATCAGTATTAGTTTTTGGTGTAAATGCCTGTACATGTTTTTCCAAATCTGTTGAAGTTAACTAAAGAGTAGTGTCTACTAATCAGTACACTAGTCTAGGTTTAAGGTTATCGGGCCACTCTTATCAAGGCCTCTCTTTGAAGTAAACCCTGGCTCTGTTTCCCTCCTGATAAATACTGTATGTAGGCTCAGTCTGGGCAGTCGTCCAGCATGTGTGAAGGATGGAATAATTTCTGCTAGTGTGTGTTTCAACTAATATATTCCCAGGGGTTGCCAAAGATAATTCTAAACCTGATTTGATAGAAAAGAATGCCATGGAATGATGTCGGGGTGCAAAATTAGACATATTCTTGACTTCAGAGTGGCATCATCTGCCTATTTCAGGACAGAAACCCTGACATTATGCCAGGATGACGGCAAACCGTCCTCATCTGCTTTATTATCTCTGTCATTAGAGAAGAAAAACACACTGAACTGGAGGATTTTAGCATCAGAACTGCTCTGCCCTTTAGAAATTAGGTTGAAATACTAACTAAACGAGCAGCTGAAAGTACATTTTTTAACAGACAAATTGTCAAGTAATTTGTTTCTTGGTGGTAAAAATGTTGAATCTGAACATAAATATAAAATGCTTAAAAAAAATCAGAGCTCAAATACAGAAAAAATATAAAGTCAGGATGGAGATGCTGCTCTCTGGTGTCAAAAATGCATCCTTCATTAATAGTATCAACCCATTACTTTTGTTTATTTCACTCTATAATGCAGTTTGCGTTGTGTTTTGCTTTATGAGAACATGTAATTGGATTTGCAGGTTAGTCATATATAAACGTAATTTGTGGGAGACGGGGTCAGATTAGAGGAGAAGATGCCAGATGAAAGGTGATCCGGCTTGTTTTTGCTGTTAGTGTTTTTAGCGGCGAAGGGGAGGTTGACCCTGGAGGTTTTTATGACCAAGAGAAAGAAATACAACTGCAAAGCCTGAACTCTAACCCCTCCGACTTGGCTCCAAACTTTTAGAATGCTTTTTGACCTTTAACCTTTGGGCTCTTTGGCTAACCCAGGAAATTGCCCGGCCCCTTTGACAGCAAGTCCGGGCTGCTTTCAGTACCATCTTTCCGACATTTAGTGGAAGAGCCGTAATGAGAACACAATGGGGAGTCTTAACACTCACAAAGCTCACGGTCCATGAATTTTAGTTTTAAAACGTCGAAATGATAATAAGCCAACTGGTAACCATTACGCTATTTGAAACTCAGGCCCGAATCCTTCAAAGAATTTTGAGAACACACACAGATTTTTTTCCTCTTTCTTTCTTTTCTCCTGGTGACCACAGTGGATTGGCATGGCAGACTTTGTAGAGGGACTCTATCCTCCTCAAATACACCCCACCATCCCACACACCTCCCCCTGTTCCCCCCCTCAATCTAATACTGGCTGCTTTTGAAGTGTGGATTTTCTGGAGAAGTGCTTTGCAGCACCTCCCCGTCGTCCCACACCCAAATCTGTCTATTGATGTATCAGGGCCCCAGCTTTCATACGGGGATATGGTCCCTCGATTTTCGGTCGTGAGCTCTTTATCGTAATTTACTGTATCAGGGAGTGCTTCTCTCCTGGTATGTGGGGATTGAAGAGAATGGTCATGTGCTGAACTGATTAAGAAGTTGGTGGTGACCTGAGGTTAAACCCTTGGAGAGGAGGGGAAAATACAAAAGCAGTCAGACTCAGTATTGTGGATGGATAGGAGTGGTAAAATGGGTCACACGGAAGGTGCAGAGAGTATCTTGTCCCACTTGGGAAGAGGTAAAACTTAAAAAAAAAAAACAAAACAACAAAAACCTCAGGTCAAGGATCTATCTCACCCAGTATTTCCAGGGCCTCCAGCATAAAAGAAGTCGAGATAACATCATTAAGCCCAGCCTCCTGCTCTGCACTTTCAATTGTCGCCCTGCCTTGTTTTGTTAAAAACACCTTTTTCCTTATCATATCCCATTAATCGGAGATTACCTCACTCCTGTCTCTCCCCTTTGTGCAGCCTCGCTCCTTCTCATGATTCAATGCACCAGCAGACTGTTTTTGTAGCTGGCTTGTCTCTTTTGGAGGGCTGGAGTAAACTGAATGGTGACAGCTTCGCCTGCCAGGCAAGTTGTGTGGTGCAGTGTCTGTATGGAGTCTAGGCTTGAGTTTTTTCCCCCTCTCAGTCTTTCCCCCCTCGGTGTTTGATGAGAATCAGACAGATTTAGCCGAGGTTTGAGCAAGCACAGAGGCCGGCTCTCTGCTCAGCACTGCTGCCATGTTAATAGCGGCACCGCCTGGGACCACTGAGATTACGTGTAACCAGGCAGAGATGTCACAAGCCCCGCCGGCTTTTGTTGCCTTCAAAGGGACGCCTGCTCAGTCTTTTCCACTATTAGTTATCATTCTGACTCTGATGAAACAATACAGGGCAGAAACGGGGGGAAATAGACTTGAGCTGTGACACATCTGTCCAGTCAAAATTTTCTTCATACTTTTTTTTTCCATCCAATTTTACAGCCTATTGACAGAACTGTCCTAGAAACTCTTATTGCAGGATTTCCGCTTTCCCTTTGACAATTAATTGAGGGCTGCTGTCCTTCCTGGCAAAGTTACATTAAAAAGCACTGACCCGTTTTGATGGTTAACTTAACCCAGCTGAGCAAAGCTTGCTCCAGCAATCAGATGTAACGCCATATTGCATTTAATTTGGAAAAAGTGTGTTAAGAACTCTTTTCTTTGAGCTTAGCTTGTCGTAAAGGGAGGCGGATCGGAAACTTTCTCTCTGCCAAATTGGTGGTCAAAGTCGCAGTTTCTCTGCTTGAGCACCGTGACAGTAGCCTTATCAAACTTTAACAATTTTCACCACACAAGTGAAGATGTCTCAATGCTGTTTTTGTAGGAAACTCTGTCAGTCATTGCTCAGTGAAAACCATGCAAAATCGAGCTAAGTGGAATTAATGAGCAAATTTTGCCCTGGAGACCCGAGCTGCCTCTGTCTTTGTTTGTTAAAGTGAGTGTTTTCACTGCAGCCCTTTTGCCCTGGCATGGGGCTTGCCAAGATCTCTTGGGTCCAACAGGTAATTCCCAGGCATTTCCCCTTGTTTAGTTAAGGGAAAAAAGCTACCCATTCTACCCATCTGTGTATGGTAAAGTCATCAGCAAATTGAAAAAAAAAAAAGTAAAAAAGCAAACGCACCCTTAATGCTCATTACTTCATTCAGGAAAGATGTGTCCCATCCTGGGAAATGTTTTAAAACTCAGACGTGAAGAAAAGAGAGAGAGGAGGATTGTCATCTAAATGGTACATTCTTTTTTACGTCTGTCATGCTACATTTAGCTCCCAGTAATGGAAATAAAGTTTATTCAATGAGGAGACGACTACATTAATTGGCAGGGTTTCCATTCGGCTCTGTGTACATCGAAGAATAAACACTACTTTTGATTCTACTCAGATTTATTTTAGCTAAAACATAATCTCGCTTATATGAAATTGTGCCATTAATTATATCTGTCTGTTCCAAAAACATCAGAGTTTTGTTTATCTAAAGCTTTGATGGTTTCCCTCGTGAGAAAGGTTTAGATCTCAGTCCGGATCCTATTGCAGATGCTCTTTTGTTCAGAAGTAGAAAAGACCAACCCTATGTATTATTAACACCGCTATTTACTCATTTTGCATTTTTTATGATTTTGAAGTTCATGCATGAGAAACTTATGTGCAGTGTTTAGCATGTGCACCAATACTATAACTGAAATGTGAAATTATGAATAAAATACATGCATTGTTAGTAGACTTAAGGATTGGGTGATAACAGTACTGATATATACCAGCAATAGAGATAACAACAATAAGATGTAGATGCTGTAAAGTTTGTCAGCTCTAAAACCCAAACAGCCAATTATTTCACTGTTGCACTATTATCACTATGCTGCTGACACATGAATGAGGAACCGCTGATAAATCCCACACAGCAGATGTAAAAACAGAAACTTTGCTTCTCAGACTATGGAGGCTAGCATAAAAAAAAAGTACATGCCCATATTTATTTAAAAGAAAAATCAATTTAATAGCTTTATTTACCAGATGCACAGGTGAATAAAGCAGAACACACAACCCCAGAGTAAATAATAATAATGTTTATTAATGACATTGTGTCATTTCATCAGATCACAGGGTATGAACAATTGAAAATACACTCATATTTTTACAATACGCAACCATTCCCTTTCTTTCTTTTTAATAAGTTGATGAATACATTTATTTAGTCTGTTTTTATTCATCCTGGGACTGAATATGAATATGTTTTGTAATTTACAAACCCTCTGATTTGATGAAGATCCAAATAGGAACAATACATTGTCAATAATAAACTTCATAAACTTTATTAATTGCTGTGTGATTGGATGCTCTGCTTTATTTCCCCATGTGCCCCTGTAAATAAAGGTATTAAATTTGTTCTTTTTTTGTCACTATCACCTGAAATTACTTGTCCTTGTCGTATATTCTTCAGCGATATTATCTGACTTTTATTCATTAAAGTAAATTACAGTAAATGACGCTTTTAGTCCATACAGACCCTGTGCTACTTTTGTGACAGCTCCCAAAGAAATTTTTCTTTGTATTTAATGATTTTTTAAGTGATTTATTACCATTTATGATCATGTTATCCTTGTGCTTTTTTGTGTGTGTGCATTTTTCAGTCTAAATCATGCATTTTCCTATATTTAATTCACTGATCATGTAGATGTTCATAAAAAACACAGTTATATCAAACAGAAACAGGAAAAACAATAAAAACTGATTTTTTTTTTCAGTAAAGATATAAATAACTGAAGTGTCTCCATGGTGTAAATCATGTTTTTTCATATGTTTAATTCACAGATCATGGAGATGTTCACAAAAACTCAGATTAAATTCAAAGGTAATGAAGAAAAATGAAGAAAAACTAACTTGTTCAGCAAAGATGTAAATAAATAACTGACTTAAAAAGAAGTGTGTCCGTCCACTGTTATTGAGCCAACTCCATGGGCTTTACTGGTGAATCAATGCTGTAGAACACAGGTGTCAAACATGTGGCCCGGGGGCCAAATCCGGTCCGCCAAAGGGTCCTGTTTGGCCCTTGGGATGAATTTGTGAAATGCCAAAATAGATATTAAGATATTAACCATCATTTTAGTTCAGGTTCCACATTCAGATCACTTCGATCACAAGTGGGTCAAATCAGTCAAATCCTATCATAATAACCTATGAATACTCACAACTCCACAAAAAGTATAATAATTTCACAAAAAATGTAAATAATCTGAACAAATATAAAGAACCTGAAATGTCTTAAGAAAAGTAAATGTAATTTTAACACTATTCTTCCTCTTACTAAGTGTTTTGTGTATTGGTAGAGCCACTGAGTCTATAAGTTATAATGAACATGTGGAAATGATAAACTGAAGCAGAATAGTGTTAAAATTACACATTTTTCAGTTTGTTCTTGTTATTCGTATTGTTTGAAAGGATAGTTTGTAGATGGAAACACTTTCATTGTTTAATTTTACTTTTTTTTTGCTCTAAAACATAGAGAAAAGCTTGGAGTTGACATTATTCATACGTTATTGTGTTATTATTTCACTGTTCCGGCCCACTTCACATCAAATTTAACCTCTGAACGTCCAAACGGGTCATATCTGATTATGATTTAAAGCTGAAAAACTGCATTTTACGCCAAATATTTACATGTCTTGATAGAATTAGTGGATCAAACCGTTTAAATCAGTAGATGCTTGTGGCTTTTTGGGTCTTTATGGGTTAAAGTGAACCTCAGTTCCACTCATTGATCACCACAGATATTGTATATACATGTGTGTATTCTTTACTTGTCTTTTCAGTGTGTGGGTCTGTGTGTGATGTGGGGCCAGTGCTTTGTTGGGATCCTCTCGGGCCCCAGTCGAAGCCTGATAAAAGCCTTGTGTGACACTGAATCGCCGGCCCTTAGAGGATTTCCACGGCCCTGAAAGGCAACTGTGATAATTCAGGGACAATCCTACCATGGTGGTCCCTCCATTGGCACGCCTTAATAACTATATTAGCAATTAAGAGATGAGGTTGAGCCACAATCGGTGCCTACAGCCGTGCTCACAAATTGTCCCTCATCTCGGCCGATGAAACGATTGCGGCCTGGCTTAATGGGCTGTGAGAAGACATCATCCATGTACTCTGTTACCCTCATTCATTATGGTCTCGCCATAATAGATAACAGATTTAAGATAATGTCACCTCACCATATAACACCCTACGTGGTGTTTATTTTCAGTTGCCGTCCCTCAGCGGTTGCGCAAGATAATAAATGAGCAGATCATGGAACAGCTTAATGCGACTTAAATTTAGAGGTTGAGGTTACAGATATGGGAATTTCACCCCAGATTTCAGCACCTTCAGGCCCTGTGAGTGATGTGGGGCCCAGACCGGATCTCCGTGAGGAATTCTGGGTAACATTCTTTCAAATAGGCATTAACACAATTCAATTCTGAGTAATTCTCCAAACACCCAGCTTTCATTTCGTAATCGTAGTAATCCTCACATGTGCAGGTTCCTTTAGGCTGGATTAAAAGACGTCCCTTACGGTTATGATGAATAGTCGACCCACATCCTTATGCGACTTCCCCGGGGGCTCTTAGCATGTTTGTGTTAAGCTGCTGATGGATGAAACACACATATGGATAGTGTATTATTAGTTCAAGTATACCTATTATTCTAGGCGCATGTTCACAATCTAATTTTCCTGTTGGGAAAAAAAGAAAAAAAACATAAGAAACTTTATTCATAAGAATTTTCTTCATGTCCTTTTTTTTTTTGTGATTGCAAATTTCTTTTGGATGGAACATGTGTTTTATCAACCCAGTCACCAGAGTAAAATGTAGCCTTTGTACACTTCTGCAAACCACAGATACATAGAAGCTCAGTGTAAAATGTCACAGAAGGGTCCACGAGTTGTTTTTTTTGCCACCAGAGATGAGTTTGCATCCAAGTTCCTGCAGGTTTTTAGGTTTAGACAAAAGTGCTTTGATTAGACTTAGGAAAAGATTGTGACGTGGGATAAATATTACTAAAAAATAATGTGACTTCTGTTTCTTGTCACGTCTTTGCAAACTTATTCCACATTAGACTAAACTCTGTGTTTTTCCTTAACTTTAACAAGTGCTGTCAATATGTAAAATGATCCATAAAAACAGTTAAATAGTTACATATGACTGTAATTCCTGACATCATGAGTGATTAAAATACTATAATGTTACTTGAAATTGAGAAACATTAAGATCATACAAATCAGAAACTGCAAGATTTTATTCCAGTGAATGAGCTCATTGCCTCGAGAAGAAAAAAAAATTACCCTGTGAATCATTTCCCGAGAAGACAGATAGTAAAAGTGCTTTGATTAGACTTGGGGAGTTCTTTTTTGCTACATCTTTGCAGAATTTTTCTGTATTAAGAAAAAGTATCCAAACCCTTTATCCTTCTGTAACTTCAACCAAATGCTGTCAATATGTAAAATGTATTGTAAATAGTCATATATAAGTGTCTTTTCTGCCTAAAGGTGACCTTATTAGTGATTAAAACACCATCATGTTGTCATATATGTATCATGAGTTTGATATGAAACACATTTTTGGCTCAGAAACAGTGAAATCATTCATATCATATCAAAAGCTTTAATGTTTAATTCCAGTGAATGAGTTCATTACCTCTGGAAGAAAGAAAAAAAAGCTCCCTGTGAATCATTTTCCAACCAAACAGAGCAACATCAGCCACAAAAGTTTGGATAAGTCGGTCTGCGAGGTCACCACCGTTTCTTCTTTCTGTCTTTTGTTTAAACTTGCCACCTCAACTCTTCTCGTCGTCGCCTGGCTTTTCCATTTTTTACTCAAACCCTGTGGCCAGTGAACGTTAAGAAGTTATGGATGAGCATACTGATTCCTCAGATGAGCCACCCCCCCCTCTGTCTTAATAGGAAACAGGGGAGATTCATCCTCCAATCCGCCGTCCACCCCCGGAGGCCCATGATTGGGGATGTGTATGGTGGGGAGAAACCAGGGATGACAAATAAAGGCTGAACTCTTGAATGGCAAGGTTCTGCTTCCCGTGGCTCTGTTTGCAGCGTGGACCCCGGAGGCCATAGCCCCTCCGCCCGGGGGGTTGTCAGTTACTGATGGCACTGTTGTTGGTTCCAGTGTGAAGGGGGCCGAAGAAGCCCCTCCACAATCCCACTTGTTAAATAGCATGAATTAATGAAGTGGCGGAGCTGGGAACTTCCTACCCCTGAGCAACTTCAGGGGAAAAAAAGAGGGCCACTTCCTTAGCATTTCTATGGGCCCCCAACTTCTTTTCATCCTGTCGGCTTTTTTCCCCCCCCTAAAACCCCCACTTTTTTCACTCCCCACCCTCCTACACCCTCAAAAAACGTCTTTTTTTGAAGTCCTTTAATCCTCAGAATTTATGCCGAGTTGGGAACAGCAACTGATAAGCGGTCTCAATAAGCCAAAAAACCCACATTCGATGGCTTTTGCAGAGTCGTATATGTAAATGCAAATGTGAACAGTGGTCATGGCTAACGGCACGGAAAGTCGAGATGAAAGAAAGTTGCAGATGTGAATGTTTGTGTTTCTCTTTTTTTTTGTATCCCACAGTGCAAACTTTTTTTCTGCTAGTAGCTCATTTTACAGCTCGTGTTCTAACTTTGTCTAAACTGTCTGGGTCTTGTGTGCAAATGGTTTTCTTGTTTCGAATCCTTTTGCTTCTACGTAAATCCAAAAATTATCTTTTCATAAGACCCTGCGAGGAATAAAACATTGCCTCAGAAGCAGGACAGTGTTCCCATGGTGCACCAGTCTCTGTTTTTATTACCCTCCTACCTTCTTAATATACATTATTTATGAAAGTGCTTCAGGTTTAGTCGCTGGTTTATTAGTCTTGTGTTACTTATGATGTCAGTCTTCTACATCCCTGATTTACACATAGTCAAAGACACAGTAACACTTTTATAGAACTGTAAACTGCTCTGGTGATACTGATAGATGGCAGCAGCAGTACAGTACCCCTAGTGTCGGACTTGACAACGGGGGTGCCGATTTAGAATTCCCTTCAATACTAAACTCAGGATGATATTTATCAGCCCTTAAGTAAAACAACCTAAGGATGAATGCCACCCCAGGGAAATTCATTCTAGTTAAGCACGTCTCTTGCTGTTACACGTGAAAGCTGTACCTTTAATGGCCCGTGGTCTCATTCCTGTTGATTTAACGTTCACTCAGAAGGTAGAGTTCACACTTAGCAACAATGAGGTTCGTCTTAGAGAAGATGCACATGGACCCAAACAGGTTGACACCACTTGTTCTTTTGTTTCGGGCCAAAGAGTCAGTTTTATGGAGACAGATGGGCCTGCACCTCAACCTGGCTCATTTCAAAGTCCTCCGCAGCGGTCCCTGTAGTGAATCATTTGGACGCGGACCGAAGTTGCTTTACAGATAACGCAGATCGCTTTGAGGTAAAGGCTGGTTTGCCGCCAGTTCCCTAATGGGAGCGTGTTTATACTTTGGGTTTTATCTGCAGTGAAGGGCTCTCCACCGTACAAAGGCTGGAATTCCTCTCCTAAAAGCTTGATACCGCCACACAAAGTCACGTAAATAAATAAATGAAAGGAATAATCACACAAGGTGGGTGGAAAGGCAGCAGTGCGTCCGTCACATGCAACAAAAAGGGGCTTCGATGGTATCTCCTTCCTGGACCGGGTGCTCACGCTGCGTCCACTTTGCCATGCTGGGAGTGTGTAAACACGGACTCTGAACCTCAGCTCTTGCTCATTTTAGGGGCAAAACACTTTAAAGATACTGATCCCAAGCTTTGATATGGGGGTTTCCATAATGCCTTTCTTCCAAGAGAGTCGCATTTGTACGGCGACTCCTGCAGGCAGAGTAACTGATGCAGACGTTTCAATGTCTGGCTGCACCAATTTCGAGGGCAGCCATTGAATGCAGTTATTATTGAGTGATTAAAGTTGGCTGTTTTGGTAATGTACGATTATGGCTCATTCATTGAATGTTATTTCAAGCGTATCAAATCTATTTTCAGCCTCATATAGAAGAAACAACTTCCTTGGATGTTTGGCAAGTAAACATTAGCACTTTTGTGAACACGTCCAAACGCCTATGAAAATAATGCAGTCGAGCCAAAATTAGAATGTGACTTACTTCAGTTACAAAGTAAAACAGACAGAAGAGAAATGTACACTGGTAAGACTCAGGCAGGATAGGTCACATAAAAGTCATATAAAAAGTACATAAGATTGGATTACAGCAAGGTCTTCATGTGGGAAGAGCTTCCCAAGCTCTCTGTAACTATAGACAGTTTTAATAAATGATTTATTAGATCGAAGATTGTAGCTGTTCAGTGACAACTTATCTTTGTATTACAGTTGGTTCTAATTTTATAAGGCATAAATCTCCACTCGTTAAGCAGGTTAGGAGAGGGCGATAGGGCCCGAAGCCTCTCATGTGTCAGGACGGTAAATTGTTCTGTAAATGCAAATATCAAATGGTTCAGAATAAGCATCATTTATCACATTTCTGTAAAACTTTCTGAAGATAGCACGACTGTAGTACGACAATTGCTTTTCATTTTCTTTGTTACCTCTTTAGTTTTTGCAGTTTTTCAGACATACATAGTGGGATTTTGTTGCTGTTTCCATCTAATATCCAACTTTTAGCCCCTAATTGATCCAAACATACACACATTCATTTGTCAAAGCTGTTCCCATTACTTCTTATAACACTGCTCTACAATTTCTTAGAAAATATCTGCTTCAGACATTAAATCTTACATAGTTTAATAAGTTGAATCAGAAAACAAATGACCAAAGTGCTGGTTAGCTCATGTTTTCAGTATATATGATGGTGTGTT